>DWFO01000767.1:0-18423 GCA_018246595.1 Mimoniades nurscia nurscia
TAGAGCGTGTGTAGAGTCCCCTTATTAAATAAATTACACTGACATCACAACAAGGTCATAGATATCAATATAACGAAATCAAAAGTTGATTCAGGCTTGTAATTTGATTCTTCCATTTTTTTATATCAGCGTTTGTTATTGAGCAAAATTTATTTCATTCGCACAAGTACCTGCATACAATCTATCAATTGTTGGTTAATATGACATGATACTATTGCAACAGCACATCTATGTATCATCTAACATCTAATGGCATATAAACTAATGAATTTCATCTATTTCACCGCCCACCTTATGGTATGTAAGAAAATTAGCCAACAACAGTAACTCATCAACAAAACCATAGCTCATGTTCTAATGTTTCATACTCTTGTATTACCTATATACATTACACAAAGATTTATTCGAACATAGTTTAATTCATCATTTAGTTCGTTACCCAGCCGCAAATTAAAACGATAGAGTTATTATCGAATTCATTGCCCACGACTCAGCGTTCATAATTTGCTAACGACTGCGCCAATAAATTGTTAAATATTATTATTATTTCATCATCACTCCGAGTCACTTACGTGGTTGGCGAAGATTACCGACTGCTAAAAATCTGTATAATTACAGAGGTGACATTTTTCTTCAACATTAATACATGTAATTGTAATAAATAAAATAGTCTTCATATGAAAATCAAATATCATGTTTCACAAACATTAATAAACTTAACTTTGCTAGCAAGTAGACAATCTTTAATCTTTGTACCATCGTTACGTAAAAACCTGTTTTATTACTTGTCGTACATGTGTGTAGGAATTCTGCGATGATATAATGTTACAATATTCAACAATTTTCTGTTTAAAATACAACAGCTAATAAAAATAAACAAGAAACGCTATGTAGGTTAGATGAGAGATAAACTTCCACGTTTAGCTATAAACTATGGAATATCAGTAGCGGGGGAAGCCGATTAAAATAGGCTTTTCTATCGAGGGCCCATTTCTTAAACGAATATTCGTATCGGGCCCAATACGGCTGATAAACGAGCTTGGCTAGGTGTGGCTTAAGTGATTACTGCAGCTTTTGCCGAGGGCTCTACGCCGCTAATTGCTTCTAGGCTCATTATCATTACTAAACGTCGCTTGCGTCATCGGGGCCGATACCGCTCTAGTGCGTTGGAAAATTAATATTAGATGATTGAAAGCGAATCTTTCAACGTTAATTTATATCCATGTCTCGCGAAATCAATTGATGTAAAGCTGATAACGAATGAAATGTTAGTTAGCATGTAAACAAACAGAGCAGAGAGATATTAGAGTTTAAAGATTTGGGCTTTGATATTAAACATGATAACTCATGAATACTAGCCAGAAGCTTCGCTGTAACGGAAAGCAATAATTCAATCAAAACGTAAATTGAATAGTTTTTTGAGCATTCACGAGCGTTCTTTTAATCATAAAAATCTTATTTATTTAAGTAACTCTATCACATGCCTATTAGTAGAAATATGAAGGATTTAATTACGTTACATCAACAAAATGCCTATCTGTATCTGTATTCCACAACAAATTACAGACGTTGATCAGTTTATTCGTGACGTAGGTGATCTTCATTTTATAAAGACACATGTTTAAATCTCAGTAATCTGGTGGAATTGACATAATCTAATCACGAATGCGATCTGGACGGCGGCGGAATGCGGCCGCGACGCAACATTTGCACTTTTTGTTTTTATCCAGCGCACTAATGACCGCTGCCTGATTTAAAACACGACGGGAATCAGATTCAGCGAAAATATCTCTTTCCTTTCAATACCTACACATTTTTATTGTAACAACACGCTTGTATGTTCTCTGGGGGGTAGGCAGAAGAGTATAGTACTAGCATGTTTCACCTATTACATCCAAGGAATATTGTGTGAACCTAATACCAACAACAACAATCTCACAATATTTCATAAAATTCATTATAACTAACAACAAAGTATAATACGCTTTAACGTATTTATGTCCGTTTTTATGAACATTTTAACACAAGGTCACTGTACCAAGTGCCTAAATATCCAACCTGTGGAAATACCTACGCATGTTGTAATCATTTATGATTTACGTTAATATTTTTCTTCATTAACTTTGTCAATAAGTAGGTACATATATCCTGTATACGTACGCATTCTGTACTGGGAATGTAACTTTGTTTTTCGATGACATTTCACATGCTAATACATGCGTGCCGACCGCCAAGAAGCACTGGTCGGTAAATTAGTTCTATTTGAATAATTCCACCATTGAGATTCAACTGAAATAGAAACATTGAAAACAATTGATGGAATCAAATGCATTAATATGGGAAGTAATAAAAAACATTATCCAACCATGGACGTGTACGGACACTTTGCCAAGTAACAGTAAATAAGTATATTTCTCTACTAAGCATAACCATTTCACCAAAACAAAAATCAACGCAGATCTATTCGTATTGAATAAATATGTGATACCCTTTAGACTGCGTACCTTAGACTCATTAACATGTAATATGTTGGTATATCTACTACAACGATCGGCGAGTATTGTATAAGTATTACGCGATGGTCTTAAGTGTCAATATTCCACACACTTTAATACGAGCTTGCGCGCATAATGCCGAATGAATGTAGAAGAATCAGGTTACATTAGTAAGGATAGAGACATAAGGTACTCGGTGCTCACTGCCCATCCCTCAAGCGGTGTGGCGTGATTGTATAATGATAATTTTTGACATTTTTTTTCAACCGTTTTATTGTTCCGCTGCTGCAACATGGGTCACCTTTCAGCATGGGAGGTTAAGGCCATAATCCGCCACACTCTCCAAATGCGGGTTGGCAGACTCATGTTTAGGTCCATCGCTCCCGAATTACATAATAATGCAGCACGCACCGCCTTGCGCTCGGCGCGTGCGCTCCGCGCCGGTCCGCGCTGCAGGTGGAAGGCGGCGCGCCACAGCGCGAACGCAAGCCGGTGCAGCGCGCGCGCAGCCTCCGCGTGGCGCGCACTCTCTCGCGGCCGCATCGTCACAAACCTCGCATCACTTCACTCTCAGTAATTGCAATAAACGCCTAACTAAAACAGAACTTTAGCGATAGAAACCATAGTATCATTTGGATGTATGATACCGTTTGTCCGCAATAAAAATATTTTGACTTGACTTTGACTCTATTCTATAGTCTCTTATTCACTTCTCTATGCTCATTGTTCTAACCACAGCACTGTTGTTTATTTCAAGCCACTTTTTTTATAATATTGTGAATGGCCCATATAATTTTTATATTTATTTGAAATAATTAATTCTATGATAGAGCGAATTTACTATCAACGCAGAGTATAATTTAGTTGGAATATGTTAGGAATAAAGCATATTATATCTGGGGTAAGCGGCCTCATAAAATAAATTAAAAATGTATTAAGGTCTTCGTAATATTGAGCCCTACAATTTTAATAAGTACCTATAAGTAAGAGCAGAAACAATAACGAAGGAAGGCGTTCATTGATACGAGGAGTCCCATTTTGTGTTTTTAATCATCGCTCTACAAATATTTAGGGAGACGTGAGAAATGGCGACGAGATGGTGGGTCCTGCGCGGTCCTTTATTACTCTCGGAGCGTCAACAAAGACACTGAAAAGCTTTCGGCAGGATGTGTGCGGTGGGCGGCGTCCCGGCCCTGCACTCCTGCATTGCGACATACCACACGCACACACAAAATACGACTCATCTTATCCACTGATATTTTTTTCAAAAAACTCCCATCATAATCTTTTATAGATTGCCTTATTTACATTTTTTAAATGAAAACGAAACTGCATTTTTAGTTATTCACTAATTAACATTAGGTTTGACCATAGGACTGCATCCGTACGGGCATTAAAGCTATTAATGCATTACAAATTTAACCATTACAGCCGTGACCTTCTGAGTGAACGCGTGCTTAGTAAGGGTGAACAACCTTGGGGGTGAAGATCATCTAAATAAAACATCGTTCACATGTAACACACCGGTCACCGACTGTCGACAGTTGCGACGTACATGCATTTCAACCCGGCTGCTTTTATTTTTTGTCAATAGAAGTATGAAAGCCCATGCGCTTTACCCTATCCCTCTGATGATTGACAAAAGGTTTACACTGCGTTTACACCTGTGCGATCATTAAATGCGTTCTGTTTACTTATAAAGCTACGAACAAAGTATGAGATGAAACAGATAGACGATGTTTATTTTAATTTCTTTCACGCTTCTTAAATGAGTTTGGTCAGTGAACAGTTCTGAAAAAAGGTCAACTTATACTGAACAGCACATATCTATATAATTAAGTTGTTATGCTAATATCCTAGTTAGGATAAATAAAGGAATTAGGATAAATAAAGGAGGTAAATTAGTGTCAAGGACAATGATTAATGAACATGTTAGTCGTATTAGCAATCGTATCAGCAAATTGTTGATATACGAGTGTTAAGTCCCGTATCTTATCGCGAGTAAATGTTTGATAGTATTGTAATTGCATCTGTTTATCTCGTCTCGGTAACTTTTAAAAGTCTGTGCGTTGGAAATTCTACTATCATTGTATAAATGAATGATACTACGTTTCAGTATAAGCAGTTGAGTTAAACTGCGACAGTGAAAGCAAATTATTTAAATAGTGAAGAAAACAGCATCCGTGAAAACTGGGTTATACATATAAAATTTGCGCACTCTATGACGTATTTATTCAAATTTTTTATATTAATAAAATAATTTAAATGCTTAGTATATAAGCGTTATCACTTAGGCACTTTCACTAAGGGAAATATTTTAGAAAAGGATTTTTTTATTAGTTTACTTCTTTCCGCCATTAGCGTCGCTTATTCAAAAGAGTAATTAATGTTTATAATTGAACACATTGATAAAAAAGATAGAATTAGAAAAGTAGTAAATACGACGAGTGTAACGCGAATGCGGCGGCTGGAGGCCTCGCGCGCGCGGCCCGGAGAGCACTGGCGCCGCCGCAGCGTCCCGGCGCCGGGCGGCGACGCCGGGTGGCGACGCCACGTTGCTAGGCAACCGCTGCTCTACCGCCCGCTACTACGCGACTACCCGTCTGCCGCCGACCTCCTCGCACGCCGGAGATCGCAAGCCTTGTGACAAGGGGAACCGAGCGCGTTGCATAATCCGAATTTGTTGAACTATTTGTCGACTTCACAGATCGAGTACTTAAATCTCATCTGACATTTTATTTTCTGCAACGTATTGTTCAAAATACCTCTAATTAAATTTGTCTACTATACTTGTTTTGTCATAGACGTTATACGCTTATAACAATTTATTTTTTACCAGTTAAATATTGTCTGATGACAATGCATTTTCGAATAAAAAAACTTTAATCGTATTAACGACCCAACTTTATCGCATGAGCATTAAATTTTAACCATCTCAACACCTTTTGATATTTCGGAAATGTTACGAGAATTTGGAGCAATCAATTGAGTCCAGCATCCGATTTACACGCCTGGCCCGTTGACGAATAGTTCAACATTGCCGTTGTGCACAGTGTCATGCCAAAAATATAAGTGGCATAAAACAATTGGGCCAATTATCGTTTTGCGCAACGTCCTGCCGCAGCGACGGCGGACGCCGGACAACTCCGATTATTCCCTTTACACACATCGGTAATTCCAATATAATTGATTACGTACGCATTTGTGAACACTGCCAATGTACTTTGGTATACCCGATTTATGTATGCAGTATCTATATAAATTGTAATAAAACTATGAATATTTAAAATAATATATTTCTTTATAAGGGACGAAGGGAGTAATTATTCTTGATAATAAATGATTATATTCGTATCTTAAGTAATTATATGCAAAGTCATATGTGATGTGAATAGAAATAATTATAATATATCTACACATATAGAAAATGTATAAAAAAAAACCGCTATTATGAATTTGACAGCTCAAACACATTTCAAGTCTTAGACGTGTTATAGCCGGAGTAACTGAAATATTTACGTGCAGACAAATATATTTGATAATACATTACGTAAGTATACGATCGAGTCCATTCATAATTTTAGTAAGCGGCGGGCGGCGAGGCGCACGGCAGCTGCGCTCGCTTCCGTAAATACGTGCGCGTGCCACACTGCCACTACCACACAGGATTGCCAAAACTACATTCAAATACTATGCCTGAGTAATACAGCATTGTAGCGTGTACACTACACTTGTATAAACTATGTATACTCGTAGTTGATTTTATACAATGTAAACTATATTAATAAAACAAAGTGCTGAATCTTTCTTATCTGTTGCAAATTGACCGAAACGGTTATAGAGTTCAAATGTTTTAAAATATAACATCGTTAACTGAGACCAAATTTTGTTAAAACTGAATTCTAAATATAATTATTATAACTTTGTTGTGACAACCCTGTGACGTGGCCAAGGGTGTCAGACAGCGTCACTTCGGAATGCTGCTGAGTTTGACGCTTCCAAACCGATGAAACATGTCTCGTGTGTAATAAAATACAACTTTCCTTTACTTTTTACAATTATCTTACAAATAAAAAAAACTGTAACAAAAAAAATGTTAGTAAGTACTTCGTTGTTAACAAGAGTTATAATATATTTTTATTTTATTTTATTATCTAAGTATTTAATCATATACGTACATTGACGTAGGTAAATTAAAACTAAATTAATTACACGGAAATACATTTGTGAAAACGTATTTCTAATGAAATCTCTTACAGCGGACCTGTAATTGGAAAGGGGTTGTCCACAAGTTGTTTGCTGCGAGTGGCAACCCTGTGACGCCGCCGGTAGTGTCAGACAGCGTCACTGCGCAACGCCGCTGAGCTTGACGCTGCTAAACCGATTAAATAGATCTCGTATTAAATAACACACGGCTCTCCTTTATTTTACAGCGCGGCCGTTCGCAGATTACACGTCACTTTCAACTTCGGCTTTTCTCGTTAGTTATCTCTATTTTTTATTAGATCGAAAATCCAATTGGCATCCGGCTTTCAGTTGGAGACTGAATCTTATCAAGAATTTTATAACATACCGAAAAGATAAGTTTGATCAAAAATTTCTGTTTCACGGTGACGACTTTAAAACCTTTAAATCGATTATTACGAAAAAATATTAGTTTGGTGTATTCCTTGCGTGTTATTCGTAAACTGTACATAAAGATAAAAAAATAATAATCCGAATTATTATCACACATGCGCACACATGATCTTCTGATCCCAATGCAGCTCTGAATAGAGGCTGTGTTATAGTAATTAAAAAAAGTAATTTATTTTATAGTAATTTTATTTTACCCAAATACAGGACAAATACTTGTGCTCCTCACACAAATATTTGTCCTGAGTGACAATTAAACCCACGAACAACTCAGCAGTCAGTAACATCCTGGTTGATACATGTAAATAACGTCGCATATCCCCATGCCCGCATTTCCCTGAAAAAGTAGGCAGAGCACTCCTCTGCCTACTTTTCGGGTGGTTACATGACACTTCGTATAACCACGTTTCAGCAATGATATTATACGTCTACCTCGTCGTGGGACGTAAACGTAACTGGGGTGAAACGTGGGAGTGTTCTACATTCCTGTACCTACCTGTTCGGGAATGACAGGTGTGATTTTACGCTTTTTTTTACGTTTGCGAAACAGGTGGTCGGCCTATTGCCATATAAAACACAGATACATTGCCCTCGTACCTTCAGTTAAACGTACTCACGTGTCACATTCATATTGAAACAACGTGTAACGAATTTAACGAACCTGAGGCCGTCTTCCAACATTGTACTCTCTCTAAGGCTGTAATCAATCTTCTATGGCGTAGCATATTGATAAAGAAAGAAAGATTTATGACTGCCTCGTCCCTGAGTGGTTGTAAGCGCGATTGCTGATCGAAAAGTTCTGGGTTCGATCCCCGCTCGAACGCTATTGAGTTTTCGAACTTAGAACTCCTAGTGGTTCGGAGTCTGAATTTGCAGCCGATGTATGACAATAAGCACCAGTTACGATTACATCCCTCTATGGAATTGGGTGGTGTAAGCTTGTCTGAAAAAAGAAAAATTCAAAATGCCTGACCCGGGATTTAAACTCAAGTCATCTCGATCGGCAGTCACGCTTGCATCTACCACGACCAACGAGGCAGTTAAAATAATCGAAGCTTCGAAAATATGTCCAGCAGAGATACAAGTTCACAGGCGTCCCATAGTTAATACGCGTAACTCAACGGAAAAGTCCACGACGCTGTGAAGTCGAGTAATTATTGTAAGTGGCCAGCTGTTGCGTACATTCAATCGTTATCAAGCGTACAATGACGCCTGCACTTTTACCCTTGAAAACGGCGAAGATTTTTTATGATGCTGTATTGTTCTTTAACTTTATCAAACCCACTAAATCTACTTATACTGTTAAAAATACAGAAATACAAACGTGATATTTAACTTGATACAAACAATGGAGTTCAAAAATTATCAACTTTTTTATTATTATATGTATATCATTACGCCTTGGCGTGATGATATATAAGGGGTATCCTTTTAAGGGTAGGCAGAGAACACCAAATACCAAATATCTCTATCCTTATAAACCTGATGTGCTTCTTCTGCATTCCTCAATAGCTCCATACACGTACGCCGGTCTAAATTATTGTATTATTTTGTTATGCTTACAAAACTTCGAAAGCGGATGGAAAAGTAAATATTAATTTAAAAAGCGTAACGTCCGGCAACACCATCGTCTACAAATATTTACAGAGAGACTTAATATTTACGTAACAATCAGAGAAATAAACATAGGGACGGCGCGATTCTATTAACAAAAAACACGGACTTGAAATGAGGTGTGGAATTCAATAGAAATAACACAATTGAAACAAGAATTATCAATTATTATTATTATGTCGTTAAGCTATGCTTTTTATGAAGTTAGCAGGATACACGAGTACGCGAATACATAATAAAAATTAATATTAAACGCTAATAAAAAAACATTGGTGACAATAAATATTTCAATAATGTTTTGAATAGAATTATAATTAATTATACTTTGCACCTGATTATAAAATCGTAGTTAACATTGAAAATAATTTATTTAAATAACTTTGAATTGTCTGCGTCTGCGTTTATAAGTCTATTTTTACTACTAGCCAATTTCAAAAATAAATATTTCGTTATAAAACCATTCCTGAATGACTGTAATAAATCTTGTTAATTTCTAACGTTCGATGTGTGTTCCGGCATACGCTAATAATACTGCGAATAGTTAGGGTGAAGCCTTGGCCTGTTAGCAATTATAAACAACACTTCAATTCGATCCTGTTAGCAGGCATGACTAATTCGCACTTACAAAATATTAACTGGTTATTATCGTATTCTTAAATCGTGATCGGGGCTCTGTCGTAAGTTGAATTTAGTCGGGGCCTACCCAGATCGTGCGATACATGAGCAATAGATCAACTACCCGAGCTTTAAACATTAGTCTCGCTTCATTTAAACGACAGAATCTGGACATTATTCACAGAATCGGTTTGTTCGATAAGACACATTTAACTGATCCCTTTTATCGATACAACGTTTAACAATCACATTTAATCTTATGTTGTCACGCCGAGCCCATTACGAAGTAGGCAGAGAGCTCCAACTGCCAAGTGTTGGTCGAGATAGACTCACCTATCAAGTCCCTTAGTAATAACATTGCCAACATTTTTTTTATGTATGTTCTTGTTTTAGCACACAATAGGTATCAAACTTCTGAAGTCTCCATCCGCCAGCATCTTACCTAATTGATCAAGACGAATGAATTACGGTGTCCGAATAATAAAATTTCCAATAGAAATGTTGATAGTTTTTTTTGTGTTTGGCACACAATTGGCACCTAAGGGCCCGAGATAGGCTCCGCGATAGAACACCGGACATCGTGAGAAAGGTTCGCGATCCGAGAAGACAATCACTCATCAAAAGTTAATCCCCGACCCCGCGGTATCTTTGATGGCCACTCACAGCCTACAGCAATTTGTTTTAATTACGCTTTTAACGATCCATATTGAAGCATAAAAATTAAATTCGTTTATCTATCAATATTTCAATCAGCGATAGATTTTTTCTGATCATCGTTTGATGCTGTCCATTTTTAACACAGCATGCGATTCTCGCGGAAAGAATATTGAGGCTAATCTAGTTATAAACGTAATAGATATCCATGCGATTACGATTTTACACAAGATTAACAACGTTAAAGGATCGCTGTTCGAAATAAACGCGTTCTGATTCCGACATCTGTTAGCTGGCAATGCTTTTAATTAATTTGTAGTAAAGGCATCGAGTTACCGGTCGCTTGCGGGAACGGCTTGTCTAATTGATAATGTTTTTGATCAGCCCCGGGCGTTGGACTCATCGTTCGATCTAAGCGGAGACAGGCGCGAGATCCATTGTTTGAGTGTCGAATTTTATTGACGGCGACACGAGTGACGGGTGGTGAGACGGGTGACGCCGACACCCGACACCGCGGAGGATGTTATCCCGCGGCGGGTGGTCGGCCCATCTCGCGACCACTGTCAACCGTGTGATTTTTGACAACACCAAAAAAAGACATTGCGGAGTGTAAATTTAAAACCTTTAGATTTCTCTTCTAAACTCTTTCGGTCCCTGTCATATATAAATCCTTGCATCCTTATCATTCTCATCGTACAAAAGTTTTGCGCAGTTGTTTGCGAACAACGCGGGTCACGATACAGAGTATGACAAAGGTTTGTTTTTTCTTTCAGTCATTTTTTTATATATGTACTTATGGAATTACCGATAATAAAAGTGTACTTTACCAATTACGTCACAAACAATACATACTAATTCTGTACATAATAATGTCTCTGTGGTTAATGTCATTTCGTGTAATTGTAAAAGGTAGATAATTACAAAAGGTCAATTCGTGTAATTATAAAAGGTAGGTAGCTTGTTTTTGCGCTGCAGAAGTCACGGGAGTTTAGACAAACTTACCCACATGTTTTATCAGGCGGTCGCGAGCTGTTTGTTTACGACGAGTTCGTCCCAGAACAAAGACGTCTTAAAGTTTGCCATTTCATAACATGACATCACTTGGCAAATAAATGTAAACATTCCGAGCCAGCGAGGCAAATCTCATCACACTGGCGGCCATGTTCCGCTAAACGTACGTCGTGAATAATGACTTTGCGATTACGGTGCTTCTTGAATTCGTTTGTTTGTTTTAGTTGAAATTATTTGACGGAGGGGAAGAGATTTCTTCAGCCATTTTTATTGTAATTTTTACCCTATCTTGAATGGATTAGATACTGACTGACGGGAGAGTCACAAGTTGCCAAACGGCGTGTGGGTATGAAGACAGAGATGAGTGCAGAAAAAGCGTGGCAGGTCTGTAAGGATGGAGATATTTGGCACTCAGTACTCTCTACCTACCCCGTAAGGGACCGGGCGTGAAGATTTAATAATATAATTTTGATAGTCTCGTGCGCTATTCTTTATAGAAAGCAAAATATTTAGTTCTATATTTTTAGAACACTAGAAGGTTTGGTAATGTTAAAAACTAATAGATCGGTAATAAAATTGAATCACGTTGAGCATAACCTCGCTACGACCAAGGTAGCTAAGGTTACACATTAAAGTTTCAAAGCACTTGTTTGTGTAATACAATACAAGCGCAGAAGTACAAATAGCGTGCGAAGAGGCAAATCGAAACGTTGGGTGACTAACATTGACCCAGTACTGTGACGTCATCAACGGTATTTGACTAATGTGTTCATATATCGATGTTAGATTATACAAATATAATTAAGTAATAATATGGTGTCATAATCAAATTTTAGTTGAGAGAATAAAAGCATCTGGTGAAACCTGGGAGTGTACTACACTCCTCTGAGTACCTCTTCGGGGATTACAGGTGTGATGTTAAGTTTAATTCATTTAATGACAAACCCCCGGGCAATGTTACAAAAATGTTATATTTACAAGCACAATTCACGTAGGTACTCGGGCGCTAAATTGCCGCCGCATCTGCGTGTATCCCATTCCATGAACTCATGTTTAATTCATTGAGCCGCGTGATTTTCATCAAGATTTAATTATGCATTCGCTGAGTGAATTCTTATTTATTAAATGTCAAAGCTATTTCGCTACCTGCGCTCTATTCGTATGTTTTAATTTAAATGTTACCTACATACGAAGATAGAGATATTTATTATTCTGTACAATCTGCCTACCCGGTAAGAAACCTGGCACGATCATTTAATAATAATAATCACATTAATTGTAAATTTTTCAAAGGTTTAATTATACCAGTGACTGTCTCGATCGAGAGAAGTCCTGGGTTTATATCTCAGGTCAGACAGAACTGGATTTTTCTAATTTATATTTTCTAACAGTGGTTCGAAGTCTTAATATGTACCCGATGTATGGCAATAGGCTCACCACCCATTCCATAGTATCACCTCAACGTAACTGGTCAAACGTGAGAGTGTACTACACTCGCCTGCCTACCTCTTCGGGGATTACAGGCGTGATGTTACGTTAATTATATACTATAGTATTAATTTATCGTTTGAGTTTATTTTATCATTGTCGTTGCTTTAAATATGCTGGTCGTTTGAAGTTTGAAGTTAGTCATTGTGCAGCCCGTTTGCTGTAACGGAATTTATAGATCCCGGCTATATTATATACTATGTACTCTATATGCCGTGGAGGGCATAGAGCCCATTTTTATTCGACGAAAAATTAAGCTGTGTCAAGAGCTTTTTTCTTCAGCTATCAGGTGTACGGAATTGATGAAAAAAACGATAAAATAACAGATTTTGCTATACTACACACTAATACACACCGCCATACACAAGTTTATGAATGACATATCTCATTGTTTTATATTTAATTTTTATGTATAACGTAACGTAACATCACGCCCGTCATCCCCGAAGAGGTAGGCAGAGGAGGAATTTCTACGTATAAATACTTATTTAAGTCAATTCACGCTTTAACGAATTGTAGAACACGAGTCATTTTTAATGTTTAACGTCGGTAATCCCCAAAGAGGTAATGTCTATATGTAGGTAACTCTAAGACATAAACATTACTCCCCATGTATTTAGCCAAGTACCTAGTCGTGTAACGGTCTGTGTTATTGAGTAATAAAACCAACCCACATAAATTACATTTATATGGGGTTTAAATTTCACAAACAAATAAAGAGACGATTTTGCATAACGGCAGAAACGTTATTCGCGCTTGACGCGTCGGGCAATAAATATGGACAGTTCGATAACCGGAGTGTAACGTAGACGGAAGCGCGCGGCTGATGGCGGCTAAAATATAGCCGAGAACGAATGGCCCGGCTAGTAGACGCATTAGCCTGTCGGAAGGAACGCGATTCATCAATTGTCCATAGCTGATAGCAATTTACTCTCTAAAACGGCGAGAGGGTCCATCGCCGAGTTTTCTAATTCGGAAACTATAACACAATGACGAGTGTGGGGTAAACTGAAGTTGGGCCTTGTTGTAGAACCATTAATAAAAGTAGAAATTGACGTATCTTACATATGTACATATATGGAAATTATTTGCCCAGTCCAGAGGTTTGTGATTGCGACTTCTGTCTCACTAGTAGCGGATTGGTATGTTATTCGGAAGAAACATTTGCGTGCTTAGCACCAGAATTTATCATGTGTTTTGGTGTCAAATCGTCAGTATAAGTAGGTGATAGTCAGTTACTCATCAGATGAGACCTACGTCCCCAGCAGTGGGTTGCAATAGGCTGATGATGACGAGGAAGTAAGGAAGTGATTAACATTTTATATTTAAGATCAGATAATGCGCCGTTAGTTTTGATTTCTTTTATTAACCCTAAGACATACCTATAATTTCGTAGATTACTAATTAAGACTTTAGAAGCTAATAAAATAGCTGTGTCGACCGTCCCAGTGGTAACGTTGTATTGAAATATACTACGAATTAAAAATGTTATATTTAATGTTCAAAAATTCATTTGTTAATTGTTATTAAATAAAAGTGGAATATATGTATGTATTAATATTAAAAATGAATGTTCCAGTCTAGTGTCTTATTCGTCTTGTTCAAGTCACAGATATATAATAAACATTTAAAATTTAATATAGGTATATATTCGAAGCGCCAATGAATACGTTAGAATACATACTTGATGAATTACCCAATGGTAGTATTTAGATAAATGACATCATTAGCCGTCTGATGTGTGTATATTCATTAGGATATTGTAGGTACTGGGTTTACTACGAGAATTTAATGACAGCGTATTAGAATTACTCTTGGTAGGTATACTAATCGGTACATTACGATGCCAGATGCTTTAGTGGGTAGGCAGAGAGTGTCCAGTGCCAAATATCTCTTTATTTACATATCTGTATCTTCTTTACAATCATCACAAATCTACACAATTTTGATGTAATTTAACTGAATAGACATTTTACATATTTTTAATATTTGACTGCCTCGTCGGTCGTGTTGGTTGCAAGCCCGATTGCTGATTCACAGGTTCTGTGATCAAATCTCGGGTCGGGGACTATCGGATTTCTCTAACTTAGATTTTTAGTAATGGCTCGGAGTTTGGATATGTATCCGGTGTTCATCGGAGTGTACTACACTCCTCTGTCTACCTCTTCGGAGATTATAGGCGTGTTTTTTAATGCACGCGTTATTTTGTCTCTAATATTATTATAGTAGATGATTGTAACCGATCATGCAAGATCGGCGACAATTCTTTTAGATTGTTAAGACTTATTTTCCAATAACAAGTTCATCACGAACAAAGTGGGTCACTTCAGCATTGAAGCACTAATTAAATACAATAGAAATGCGGGGAGCCTTGCGGGGTCGCTCGCAGAACTCTACTGACTCTAAAGACAGTCACAATGAGTAACTGCCTTGCGTGGGCGCTATTTCGAAAATTTCACCATTGTTACATCAAGACCTAATTATTATTATTATATATCATACTTAGTTACTCTCGGGGTAGGCAGTGCAGTGCAAAATATATTAGTTAGCGTCAATAACGATTTTAACGAACAAGTTATGATTACAAATATACACTTCACGATCGTAAATGAAATTACGTAATTTATTTTTAAATTTTCTCATTATATGAAATATTGTACTGTTCAATGAATATTAATAGCTAATTTATATATTATAGTCAATGTGCCGTATCATACAAACACTACATTGTATACATAACCATCAAGCTGTTTATTTGACATTTAGATTTGTTTTCTAGTGAAACGTGGGAGTTTTCTTCATTCCTCTGCCTACCGCTTCGGGGATGACAGGCTTGATATTACGCTTACGTTTTGTTTTCGTATTTATAATAATTTTGAGAATTTTAAATAATATTGTTGATTGTAGTCGTTTATAATCATTCAATATTTTTGTAGTATTAATGTACCTAAACAATAAATTAATTGTTCACTTTAAATAACACATTTCATTTTTAACCCTATGAAAGCCAACAGATTTTCTGAACATAGGTTCACAGTTCATCTGTTCCAAGAGTCGGGGAATACCCGACAATAGATTGAAACGCATTATTACTTTTGTGTGTATAACAGCACACTCGTCACGCCAAGTAGCGCGACTTCACTATGTTGCGTCAGATGGAGCAAACTGTTTTGGCAACTACAGACGCGTGGGCGCTGCTCTGAGAACAATTGGACAAGTCCGACTTGAAAGACCGCCATGTCAATAACTGTACATTCTGTAACACTGGATATATATTATCTCAGTTTACATATTCTTCTTATTACTAAGTGTATTTGATAACATTAGTAAGATAAACATAAAAGTATTGAACAACATATAAAATTAAAGCAGTGAATTGCCACTGAATTATTATTTTTGTATGCTCTATTTTTTCTCTTGAGGCTGTTAATTTTCTTTTATACATATATTTATTATTTCGCTTATGGGGTAGGCTGCGAACATGGAATGCAAAATATATCTATCCTCATTAACCCGTTGGGCTTCTTCCGTAGCAATGGATACTGCTAAAGTACAAATTGAAAATTATCAATTTGTACTTTAGTATTAGCATCCATTGCTACCGTCTTCAGAGGAATGCGTTAGAAAATAGCCATAAATATACCAGCGAGGGTCATGCGACACGGTGAAGTGGCCGCGTGGCAGGAACCTTCAGTTTACGAGCGTACATAAAGGTGCAATGAAGGACCAAGAGGTACTCGTATGCGAGAGCTGGCCGCGGACCGCGCCCGAGACACACCGGATTATGATTTACGAGCCGTTAATGCAAATCTATAGCTTGAAAACCGATTCTGTGTTGCCGTCAGGCTGTATACATATGTATAAATGCATGCGCGACCACATAGCAGGTTAGCGGGCGGCTGCGACCGGCGGACCTTTCCAGCCATTTGATTCAATTTCCTTTACAACTGTCGGGAAGTGAGTTGCGGGTCAATGTATCGTATAATACGCTTTGAGCTAAACATAATCAAATACAAACATATTGAATTCACTTATAGTGTCCGAAAACGGCTCGCGTTTATGTAGAGTCATGAATGTAGAAACGTCAGGTCTGAATTGATAGAGATTTATGGCAATCGTTGCTCAACGCCTGCTCTGTAATAGACGTGGCCTGATAATGCAAGAATACTAATTATTATTAAGTCATTGGATGAAATAATTTGCAAAAATTTGTTTTCGTAAAACATTAATGGATTTTGTTATTAAATGTTATTATTAAACGTAACTGGTGAAACCTGGAAGTGTTCTACATTCCTCTAACTACCTCTTCGGGGATTACAGGCGCGATGTTAGTTTTTTTATTACTGTTAATTTATTATCACACTAGGTATCTTATTAGGTAAGCGGAGAGTGAAAAATTGGTATTTTTACATATCTGGCATGCTTCTTCTACATTCTACCTTCTATTCGCATATCATTAATTATATCGCACACAATAGTATCATATGAAACGCAATGAGTTTAATAATAGCTCAATAGCCCGATTGTATGTTGTCTCAACAATAGTCAAGTTCAGTGTCCCAAGAGCAAAATGTCAACTGAGAGTTTGCCAAGTGTTCTCGAGTACATAGTGAATCAATTTCAGCAATCTAATTTAAATAGATGCTTCTAGACCAATCCGACTACACCCACACCCACACTTGAGTTGAAATGACTATTGTACGATTATCCCACTAAAATAATATTCAACTATTGTTAGATTTACCAGCCAAAATAATTTCCATTCTTACTTGAACCATTGCTTTAATAATAACATTCAAATTGTAATATTATGACTTGAGATAACGACTGAGTGCTTAATGACGTCATTTTCTGTAATTATTCTAATTACAGCAAAGAAACAATGTGTAGGTGTATTTAGAGACTACATATAGTTTTTGCTTGAATTGGGGTATTATTATAAATAATGTTATATTTGACTGAGACTTTAATAATTATGTAAGTTAGACAATTAAGAATGCTGGGCACTTTATTTAAAATCAATATCATTAACGAATATATTTTTCTGGGTTATAAAAAAAAACTATCGTACAATACAATAACGATTTGAAGACATACACACATATTGTCACACCCATTTCACACTTCGATAGGCAGAGGTTAAGGATTTTCATCTCCTACTGTGTTGCAGACGACTTACCCCTGCTCTACATTCGTTAAAGTTGTCATTCGTGCTCATCCAATGAGGGTACCTTTGACCCGACTTTTAAGGGCTGCTATTTAATCCAACTATGGATGCCTAGTTCTGCCTCCTCTAACTCCACCATTCACACTCGCCGTATAACTCTGTTTCGGGAATCTAATGTCATCAAAACTTTGTACATGACCATACCACACAAAACAATAGATTTAAACAGATCAGCTACATCGCATCGAGCACGTGTTCCGCAAATATTGTTCTGGTGAAATATGCAGTAGGTAGTTGGTGTATATGTGGTTAGTAGACAGTGTATTGTGAATTATAGATTTTCGATTTTGGGGTAAATGTTTAACACACCGTCAGCAATAAAATTACAAGCCAACTCAAAATCCCAATTTGGGTGCATTATTATGCAGTTGACATAACTGCACCGAAACTGCATACCGGGTACACGTTATCGTCGTTGGAACTGCACATGCACTGCTAAAAAACTGCACAGTCGGCTTGCTCTTTTGTTACAGATATATTAATTACACAATAACTGCAATTAAGTTGCAAATATGAAGTTCTAATGCAGTCCATGAGTGCGTGTGACCATCGACCAGGACCTGTCACAGTCCTGGACATAAGCCTCGTCCTATGGGCGCCATCGCGCCTTAAAAAGTAACTTCACGCCTGTAATCCCCGAAGAGGTAGGCAGAGGAATGTAGAACATTCCCACGTTTCACCAGT
>DWFO01000768.1:0-18416 GCA_018246595.1 Mimoniades nurscia nurscia
ATGTGGACGAAGCACGACAGGTGTGTAAGAATAGAGATATTTGGCACTCTGTGCTCTCTGCCTACCCCGCAAGGGACTTGGCGTGAAGATAAGTATGTACAGTTCAAACTAATTTAAAAAAAAGTATACGTTTTTCTTTTGTCATTAACTTCATTCTTGAAAATGTTTACACATTTTACCATTGGGTCCCGTAGTCTTCTCATGCCTGGGACATGATCACTCAATGTTCGAATAACTAATTGGCGTATTTGTAGTATTTGTAGCAAGCCGAGGACAGAACGCGGTGGCGCTCTTTGGGGGAAGCCTATATCCAACAGTGGACTTAAATACGCTGATGATGATGATGTATGTAGACATGTGCAGTTTACACTAAAAAAGGTACACAAGGCGTGTAAACTCTAAACTTACTTGACCAGCGACACGGACTACAGCCACAACCCTTCACAGCCCAACAATGAAATGATAAACTGCATAATTATTATAAAAAATCACGTCCGTATTTTCCCGAAGTGGAAGGAAGAGGATTGTATTACACACCCACCATCAGCTCTACTAGTTACTAGTACTACATGGAGTTGGGTGATGAGAATTCTTTTAACATAAACTGGGCACAAATTATCTGTGCTAGTAATGGGAATAAAAATAAAAGCATTAAATGTGCTATTTCAAAATGAAACACATCTATAATGAAAGAATATATTTAAAATGTAAAATTGATTCAATTCAATTGAACATCTTGCCGCGCGAGCTCCAACAACATAGGGTCGTCGAAGAACTTGTTGATGGACACGTCCTCACTGAGCCCCTTGCGTCGCCTCGTCTTGATCATAAACTCGCGCGCCAAGTGCGTAGCGGGCTGTGGCTCCAACGGTCTGCGGTCCAATAATATAAGTTACTAAAGACACTAGTTATTATTTAGTACACTAGTTCTTGGATGGATTAGTTACACTAGCTAGGAAGAAATCGCTTTTATAATTCATGGACGCCTTAACGACAGCAGGCTGCGGATTGTTTATGTTTACTGTTTTTCTGCTATACATATAATGTACTATACATATGTGTCCACTACACATATGTGTAGTGGACAATAATGAGTTTTAACCAGCCTGGATCTCTTCAATACAGTGACGGAAGTTTATTTTATAAATACACTTGTTTCCTGTGTTTTTCAAACATTATATAAGAAGCCGTCAGCGTATTGGCTACCATATCGCGCAGCCAAGCAGGCATTTTAATGATATTCGTTGTTTTAATATTTATGTACAGCCAAGAAATTAATGTTACATTGTGTTACTAAACAATTATACACAGACCGTATGACGATGGTCTTGTCGAGCGGGTCGCCGGGCACGATCTGCCAGTGGTGGAACACCTGCAGGCAGAAGGCCTGGCCCTGCGTGTGCGTGCGCAGGTCCGTCTCGAAGCCGAACGAGTCGATGGCGGGCACAAACGCCTTGATCGTGTAGAGCGGCGAGCCCGGCACCGGCGCGTCCTGCGTCACGTGACCTAAGAGCACAGTCACATTTATTCATTTAACTTCAACCAACCAAATACACTATAGGGTGTTTTGATGAAACAATTGCACTTAAGACGCTAAACAAGTGTTACTTATATAAGTGCAAACCATATTTATTGAGACTCTAATGTCTGTTGCAATGAGATACGGGGTAGAGGATGTGAGGGGTTCCGAGCTCCACTATAGAATCCCAAGCGGTCCTCACCTGTGTTATAATACACTGTAGTATACAACAGACAAGTTGATTGCGGTATAGCACAGTCTACTTAAGCATGGCTACACGCCTTGTCCGTTGACAAGCAGCAGTGTGGGCAGTGTGAGTAGCTGTACCCTGTAAACCCCCATGCCTAAAGTGTGGAGTGTATGCAACAGACGAAACATGCTGATGATATGAATCTGTTGTACCGTGGTGTGCTATGTCACGGACACTCCAATATACCTCTACGCTTGGCGAGAACGGTGTAGACGGCGGACACGCAGTCTGCAGGCGCCTGCACCTCCACGAACAAGTATGGCTCCATCAAGCGAGGCGTAGCCATCAAAAACGCCGAATATGCCACCTACAATATTTTAATTATTTAATAATTAAATAATTGAGAAGACAAGTTGTAATATAGGGATTAGTTATAGTATCTTGGAAGTCTCAGAAGTCGGAGTGTATATGTAAAGAGAGTGATGAATGTAGAAGAAGGACATCAAGTCAGGAAGGATTAAGACATTGGGTATTCAATTCTCTCTGTCAACGCCGTAAGGGACCATTCTTGATGGTACCATAGTTTTAGTAATATCATTGTAGCTGTCACTGATCATCCAAAAGGAATAAACTACAAACTGAAAATGTATGTAAAAACACAGATGTATGATGAATGTAGCAGAAGTGCAGAATCTCTGTGAGGATAGAGATATTTAGCACTGGCTGCTCTCTGCCTATCCCTTAAGGGACCTGGCGTGAAGGTATGTATGTATGTTTACACAGATCTATACCTGCGTTCGCTACTTTAGTGATTAAATAGAACAAGTCATCATTTACGAACCCGCCTCGCAGTAGGTATGATCTGCCCGCCACCCCTATGTAATGGCTCCTGAGCTATCACTGCATCGAGGATTTTGAATTTCACATTTCTTATAGGTTCTTCACACAGTGGCCCCTCCCGCGTGCCCCACTGGAAACCTAAAAATTGTCAAAACATATATTATAAATCAATTATCAATGTATATCAAATAGGACCAAGTACATGAAAATTTTAAATGTTGAACTATAAGAGTTCTTTTATTATCCCCATAAATATTTTCATAGTAACACAATTTTGTAATAGTCCAATAAAACATATAGTTCAATAACTCCCTATTCTGATTATTATTTCAAGGCATATTTTTTTAAATCAAAAACAGAATTAACACATTGCATAATATAAATGAGAACTAAACATACCTATACCTAGGCAGAAGAGTTTAAAATAATTATATAAATTGAAAAAATAAAATACGACGGGTATGTTTTCCTGGGCAAGCGGGTTCCATCTGAGGACGCATCTGCGGTTCCCATACTGACGGGATTACGACTAAGCGCTAGCCTATTTTACAAAATAAAAATAAGAAAAAAAAACCAACCTTGAACAATGCTATCTTTGACTGATGCAAGCAAATGCTTGTCCACTTCCGAGGGCAATGTGTCATCTACCAGGATGTTAGGTCCCGTTGCGTCCGGACCGAACGCCCAGATGGACCGAGCGGCGAGCAGATCCCAATCGTACCTTGAAACAAAAGTTTTCTCAGTACAATGCATTAATTTAAAGAAAAGATCCTAGAGGCCTATGGCCATCTGTGGGACACAGTGTTGCAGCATGTGTCACCCACAAGCAAACTTTATATAAACTAATATATGAATAAACTTTATATATGAATAAACTAATAAAGTAATTATAAGTTAGTTTAGACTGTTGTACTCTTTATTTGTACATGAGTAGAAAAACATAGGAGCCTCCAAATGCACTAGGTATACAAACATATACTTCATATACAATAAATTCAATGTACGAGGTATATAGAAGACGTTTGTATCGCCATCGAAAATATCTCTTTCGTTGAGATTTAAAATAATATTTTTATGATTTTTCTACACTTTTATTGTTCAAGGTTACCGATAAGCACTGACTTGGTCTGGAAGAACTCGCCGAGGCGGCGGCGGTCCCACGCGACGCACACGGCGCCCGCCTCGATGTCCTCGGCCAGCCCGCGCTCCAGCGGCTCCGCGATCATCGTCAGCTTGTTCCGCTTGTTGGGCGTCTCCGCGAAGCACTTCAGCGACGACGTCTCCACCACCGTCTCGCAGAACGACACCACCGGATCCGCCACTGAAAAATCGTGTACAGTTAGTTTTGTATGACTTCAGACCTGTGTTTTCCCGAAGGGCTGGCCGTGTTATCCATTCCATGTAATGAGTTTAGCAAAGTAAATTTGAGACATTTTTATTTACATATGAGATTAATGTAATTTAATAAAAAAAAAGTAACATCAAGCCTGTATATCACCGAAAGGATATGTTGTTTAATATAATTTATACAATTTAACATGCATAAACTTTGATTATTGAAATATTTCAAACATCAAACCAGTGTTAAGGGATTGAAATATATGAATGATTTACCATTTTTATCAGCATGATAACTTTGTACACGATTCGGTTATTTCAGCTGTGTGTGTTATTGGATTACCGTGATTAAATAATATTTTGTACAGATACTTGTTAGTTAGAGTGATGGTGGAAGGTGCGGTACCCTTGATGTCGATCTCGGAGTACATGTCGCGCAGGTCGTGCATGACGCAGTCCAGGTGCAGCTCGCCGGCGCCCAGGATCACGTGCTCGCCGCTCTCCTCCACGCGCGTGGACAGCACCGGGTACGACTTGTTCACCTGGAAACGGCCATACGAGTGACGTATAACAAAGAAACTCGCAACAACCTTTTGATAATTTTCATATACTCGTAATTTTAACATTACGAGTTCTGGAACATAATATATTATCAATTCTTTCACGTAGTTTGTTACGGAATTTAATGAATATTGATCACAATTCGACAGCACTCCGCTCACCTTCCTCAGCCCGTCCAGCATCTTGGGTAACTCGGAGGGGTTGACGGGCTCCACGGCTATCTTGACCACCGCCTGCGTATTAAAGCGCAGCGGTTTGAACGTGAACAGCTCCTCGTCCTCGTCCGCGGACACCACGGTGCAGGTCTTCACTATCGGCTGGTCGATGCCCTCGATCAGCGCCCAGCAGCCAGCCGGCACGCGATTTAATTCTATCTGCAATAACATACTCATATGTTAGAAATCGTGAGCGCATAGAACCAGTAGTTAAAATATCAGTACCTTGTCGTATTAATAGATTAATAATAAAAGAATATTTTCCAATGTTAACTCCCAAAATGTTTACGTATTTTCTATGTTTTATCAAACGCACCTATACTATACATTGGCAGGTGATAAGATTCGAGTAATTAACAGTAAAAGCTAATTTGTTAACAGCCTTATGATGTTCGAAAACTAGTACCTTATATCTGGCTTCGTAAATCCAAAGGCGGCCCACGTTCATTACGCGCGAATCCTCTTCATCCTGCGTGCTGTAGTTCTCGCCCAGAACTCGTACCTGTTGCCCCGCGTAGAGTGTTCCCGACATTATGCGCGCCAAAACCTTCAAAAAAGAGCGTGATGTGATCTAGCGCAGGTACAGGGCTTCCGTCTGAAGAACTTTACAGAGCACACTGATCAGCTATTAATATAACCACTAATTTGTTTAGAAGTTTAAAACGTCAAAAAAGCAGAAAATTATGCGAAATATACGAACGTCAAGAATGTGATTTTGAAAATTCAAATATTCCAAGATCAACACAATCTATGGATTCCTTGACACATAAATGTGGAAGTATAATAAACGATCTGTAATTACTAAAGACACCACTTATTTTGATTCAACTCATTAAAAATATTGTAAGCTCAAATCCAATCCCTTGTAGTTCATAGGGTGAAGTAAGATCGAAATACTAACAGACTTATTGTTTGGTCCTATTTAAAATCAATTGTTTATATAAAACATGATCGTAAAATGTTATGTAAAACATAAAATAATTATGTTACTATTGTAAAGTGGTTATAATTATACTACAAAACGTACCAGGAAGAATGTGCAGTCGTCCGTGGGGTACATCTTGGTGGTGTGCGCGACGAGGCGGCCCGCCTGCTCGCACGCCAGCATGTCGGCGCGCAGCGCGCCCGCCGCGCCGCGGAAGGCGTGGCCCACCTTGCGCGGCGCCGCGGCCAGCGGCGACGGCACGTGCCGCACTATCATGTCCACGAAACCGCTGCCGATTTCATTGTTACTTATATTATGTATATCATCATACCAAAGACTCTTAGAGGTAGGGAGGGAAAACGGAGTGCTAATTATTTCTGTCCTCACAGACCTGTCGTGCTTTTTTACATTACTGTGACTTTGTGAATGGTTCGGTAAGTTTCCTTTCATGTCCCTTTTATCATAGAAATCATGAGCCGGAATTGACCGAAAATAAATTATGCGACTATATAATGTTTTTTACCGCCCTATTTATCAACAATACTCTTTCTGACAAACGGGGGCCCGCAAAGTTTGTCCTCAGATAATGTATAATGCTACATTCTATTACGACGTACACATACCAGAAGTCCCCAAAGAAGCGGCTGCACACAAGCCGGAGCAACGGGCGCACGTTGAGCTTGGATTCCTGCTTTGTCAGCTTGATGCCCAATTCTGCCAACATGGCCGGCAAAGTGTCGTCCACATCACCCACCACCTAAAAGTTGTCTAGTTTTAACAGTATTCTGGGCAACATTCTCTTGTAACAAGCCCAAAGTATTCCAAAATGCTTTTTGTCCATTTGTATGTATAAATAATCAATAACATTTTTGATGGAAAATTATTGACATGATTTAAGAGATGAGGTTGTCAGTACCATTGAACCAATTAGTGTCGTAGTATGAGTACAATTACATATAACATCTGTCCTATTCAAGGCTAGTAACAGATGTATCACTACTCCTGAAAACTGAGAAGATCAAGTCCAAATATAGTTTAATCTTTTACACACAATTTTTTACTATTACAGGCAATTTATTAAATATGCACAATTATGCTAGGTTACTTTATTTGCACTAGAAGAATACTTTTTCTGGGTACATTGCATAACCATTTTTTTCCCAATTCTCATCTTAAATGCACAAATGGATGAATGGATTACTGAAACTCTAAATTAACAATATTATTGATTTTTTCTAAATTTAAATAACTGGTAATAACACAGTCACCATTTGTGGTTTGAGTATGGCAAAAGTCTCTCTCTTTATTCCATGGTACAACATAATAACTAGTAAATTATGGGAGTGTACTACACTCCTCTGCCTAGCTATTTGGGAAAGATATAGGAAATGTTACGTTTAATTCTTATACCTGAGCAAATATCTTGTAGAGAGGTTCCAGTACAAATTCGACGAAGCTCCTCTGGGCGGACTGATGCGGCGGCTTCCTTGTGAAGCGGCGCGTCTTCGCGTTGAAGTACACATCGCCCCAGAGCCACGCGGCCATGTCGCCGGCGCGTAGCTCGTGCACGCGCCCGCTCGCGTACATCGACGCGAACGACTCCAACGTGAAGCACACATCGTACAGCGACGATGCGAAGCACACGTTACCTGGTGGTGAAGTAATTATCGGTGCAGCAAGTACATACATATTAATAGGCATAGTAGTAGTAGTACATGTACATATTAGTAGGCACGCTTAGAAAGTGCCTGTTCACTCTTGTCTTAAATAGTTCCAGGTTGTACGAATCAGAAAGAATAAGTTCCCGGTAGGTAGTTCCACTCTTTTGCAATCTGTAGCAGAAAAAAAATTGCGAACCGTTTTGTCCTGTTTGGAGGGGTGTCTATAAGATGTGGATGGTACCATATTGTACGTCTAGAGGTCCGATAGTGGAACAGACCAGATGGAACCAGATTATGGAACTCTGGCATGCACTCTCGTAAATGTATCAGACAGAAGACTCCTAGATGAGCAACCACGTGTCTATGCTCTTGACTAATTAGCTTCTTATTAGTAATATTAATATAGTTACATAATTGAATATTTACATGCAAACTGTAGAATTTGCCTCACAGTCAAGAATGAAAGTCCTTAACTCCAAATGGACAAAAAATTTCAATAGCGTAAAATTGTAAATAAATTCTAAAATTAAAATAAATACTATATCCAATATCAGTGTGTGATAATAATTTTATAACTTACCTAACAATGGTGAAAACACTGTGGCTGGCTCATCTGGATTATCCTGGGGCTGATGTGTTTCTAGCAAAGAGTTAAGCTCGTCGACAATATGCCTGAGCTTATAGTATGCATCAGCAGGGGGAAGTTTAAGCTCTAAGATGAGCCGGTCAATCTTATTTATGCAGAGAGTGAGTGGCACACGCTCCTGCACCGCGTGTCGGAGAAGTCGTTCTGTGTTTAACATTATACCTTCTGCCGCGTCAACGAATAGTACTGCGCCTGTAAACAATATTACATGATTTATTTATAATAATGGACTGCCTAGTTGGTCGTGTTGGTTGCAAGTGCGACTGCCGAACGGGAGGTCCTGGGTTCGATTCCCGGGTCTGACACTACTAAATTGTCTTATTTAGATTTTCTAGTAGTGGTTCAGAGTCTGGATATGCGCCCGGTGTATGGCAATAGGCTCACCACCTATTCCATAGTGGGATGTAAACGTAACTGGTGAAACGTGGGAATGTTCAACATTCCTCTTCGGTAATGACAGGTGTTATGTTACTTTTTTTTTATAATAACAATTACACCTTGTAACATCTCCATATAGGGCTAGGCTAAATGGGATCCTAAAATGGACACATCCTTTATTATCCTAACCAGATGGCGGATAAACTACATTAACATATATACATATAACATATATAGGTTATATAATAATTACATATAAAGATACATTTTTTTCAGGTGGGCCTCTAATCTGTGACCTACCCACAGCTACACAGTCATATCATTCTTTAACTTTAATCGTTTTTTTAATATACTGATCCAATAATTGCATAATTCATAATCATCTATATGTATACTCGTATATGTTAGAACATTATTTAGCCAAAGAATATTATTCAGTAATTAAATGATAACCTAACTTAATATCCAATACATAGTAAGTAATATGTTCAAAACAGAGTTAATAATAATAGTCAATAATAATATCTATTTTATGTAATTAAGGAATAACTTGTCACATACTGAAGAACCCCATTAAGTTTTCAAGTTTGGTCAAAGCTAGAAAGAAAGGATTAGTAAGTCACCAGTTTAGGAATCAATAAGAACCTTACCATCAGATATCCGTAATGCAGCTGTGACTTCATCACTGAAGTTGACATGTCCTGGAGTGTCCATTATATTAAAGAGGTGTGATTTCCCCTTGATATTCTTGAGGAGTAATGTAACTGGCATAGACTTGATGGACACTCCTCGCTCCTGCTCCACAAATAGTGTGTCGGTGTATCTCATGGGGATTGTTGTGTCATGATTTATTGTTCCAGGATGAGTCTGTCTTATTAGACAGTCCACAAATGATGTTTTACCTAAAAATTACAGAAATTCTTTTCAAATGGTTTCAATACATTTATCATAAAAATTGTATAATACTACAATAAACTTGTGTAAACTATAGTTACTTAGAAAATAATTTACAAGGGGATAAAACAAATACAATAATCTGACTATGGAGAATAATAATGCAGAGTTAGTTGCCCATAGTGTAAGATTCTTTTATTTAATGAATAGAATTTCTAAATGTGAATTCTTCCGACACTCTCACGATGGCACAACTCATTTACATATTTCTTAATTTATACATTAAACGTAAACTGATTGTTTGCAATAATATACCACAGTAAACATATAAAGTGCAATACCATTATGCAAATGTCCCATCAGTGTGATGTTTCTCATTAGGTTAGTGTTGTCTAACATGTCAGCAAGATACTCCATGTCATACACAGTCTCTGGCAGTTGTTGCTCTTGCACCTGAAACTTCTTGCTCTTCACCGGTTCCACCAGCGGCTTGTCCAGTGCTTGTGTGTCTTCTTCCTGCACCACTGTCTCTACATCCGGCCCATACACTTCTACTGCTTGCGGATAGTATCTGCATAATTTATTAATATACTTATTTGCTTATTTAACAATTTTCTACACAGAGAAAATAATAATAGATGAAAACATACAAAAGAAATTATGTACAATATTGCTGCTTATCCATTAAATATATCTATTCCATTAGTAATATAGAGTAAACTATATTAAAGATGAAAATAAAATAAATAAAAATTTGGTCACCAATCATCTTATCATCAAGAAAGCTTTTGTGACAGCATGAAATGCTTATCATCATTATAGATCTCAGAAAATATGTCATCTATATACCAATAGCACTAGCTCAAGTTATATATTTTTCTCTATGTACTTCTAGAATTCCCAAACTGCCCAAATTGTATTTATTTAAATTATTATTATAAAATTTATTTATCCTTTATTGCTGGTAACAAAGGGCGGACTTAATGCCAATTGGCATTTTCTACCAGTCAACCCAGGTGATGATGAAAGGTTGAGGTAGGCACAGAAAACATTTATTTTCTAAAAAAAAAACATTTATTTTCTAAAAAAAATTAATGCACCTTTATGTGGATATATTTTATAAAATTATTAAATTTTAACTTAAATATTATAAAATAATTTTGAATTTACAATAATACTTTAGACAGAATTTCTTGTTCAAATTTTGACTTGGACTCGGAGTCTAGATTTGTGCCTGGTATACGGCAATAGGGTTACCACATATCCCATGATACAACGTAAACGTAACTAGCGAAACGAGGGAATGTAGGAACTACACTTCTCTGCCTACTTCTTCGGAAATACAGGCGCGAAGTTACGTTTGTTTTTTACATAACGTTTACATCGCGTTTACATGTTTGTTTTGCTTGATCTATTTCACTTAAATTATTGTAATAAAATATTAATACACGTAGTATTTGAAGTCAAGTTATGAAAATGATAAGGGTAGATTATTGTTTGTACAACTCGATGACACACCTCTTGTCCTCATGCAGTACAACAGACATGGGCGCAGCCTCAGGCTCCGCATCAGCATCGTCGTCCTCCTCCATTGCATCCTCATCGGCATCACGATTGTCCTGCCCGAAAACGCTCTGGTCTTCGTCAGAATCAGACTCTAAGTCCGGTCCGATGTAGTTACCGAATTCATCGTACAGATCTCCGTCCATTGTTACGAAAGGATATTAAAGTAAGAGATACACGAGATACAACGTGAAACAGCAAAATAATCTACCAAATTACAAGCATTTCACAAACATAACAAATGCCGACGACATCTTGACACCTAACCTAAAAAACTTGAGATTTGAATTTTACAGATGCGTTCAATATAATAGAATTCACAGTACCAATTTTGTGTAAGGAATCTAATTGTAAAATAAAATGCAGTGGCTGTTTTTAATACATTTTTGTTCATTCCTAAAATTTAATTTAATTTGTACAGCGAATTATATTTTTTACATGTATTACAGATAGTTCAATGACGAATATCTAATATTTTATCATTTTCATCCATTGCCTGTCAGTCCCAGTCTTTTGAATACAAAAATGGCTACCGTGCAACAAAATTTATCTAAAATGATTTCGGCGCAGCTTCGTAATAAAGCAAATGAGTTTTTAAACTCAAGGAAACATGCTAATAACTTAGCTGACATCTTACAAATGTTTGAAGTAAGTTAAAGTTTCGTTGTAACTTTAAATCTGCTCACAGTAATTGCGTCTTAGGTTACGTTTTCCTAAAACTAATTTCAACGTTGCATTTCAGGCTGAAACAGACAATTACACACCCCTGTTACTCACGATTGAAGTGATATTTACCGAATTATTGAAAAGGGGCGATATGATCCAGGAAATCGTCCCATTAAAACCCCTAGGTACGTATAAGCGGTACTTGTACCGATGAACATTATTATATCGAATTATTGATTTTTTACTTGAACTGAAGCACGTTCGCTCCCTTTACTCTAAATGTTACAATTGTTGGTGTAAAATCGCGTATTCTAAGCCGTTTCGTAGCTTAGTATGCATACGAAGATTATTCTAAAGGCTATTGTTACCATGTGACGTTTCGTGCTTATATAAAAGCAGTTGACGACGGACCCACTGGCGTCTGGTGTAAGGAGTCTTGTGGCCGACTGGTACATTTATATAACAACTTTTATATAATCTATTTAAGAATTTTCTGTCCAGTCCTATTTTACGACAAATATTTTAAAATCAAACCACTGCATTACTAACAAACAGGCATTGATTGGCAATTTTGTAAAGACTCATTGAATGTTTGATGAATTATGAAATTGAGTTTAGATTTTAATAATACTGAGATTATTGGAAGTAGTATCTGTCAAGGAAATGAATCTGTTGGCCTTTTATCTTCCTAGATGTAAATTTATTATCAAAATATTTTATGGTAAGTTCTAATACATGTAGTATGATTTCTTTTTGTATAAATGTGGTTACTAAACATTTGGTTTCAAGATACCAGTTATGGATAAATGTATAGGTAAATGTTATGGATCTCTGTAAATTATTTTTTATGTTGTATATTATTTTCAATGAACAATGACATAATTATAAGTAACAAATTCCTTTATTTCAAGTAATAAAAAAACTAACAGCTTCTATAGTTGAAGCACTTATTTTTTCTTCCGTACCATCATTTAGAAATTCAAATCCTTAAATACTGATCTATTCCCATCCCATGTGGGTCCTAATTCCAACGAAGAAAAATATTGGTATGATAAGCATGACTAATGATGTGTCTGGATTAAAACAAAATGATGTGTCTACATAAGAATATATTTATATACAAGAGGTATCTCCTTCACCATGCACATAACAGTAAAATGCAGCTAATTTTTACCAAATAATCTTTTATTACTGAATTTTTAACTAAAATCCCAGCTTAGTAGGACCTTGTTGACTTTAATGTTATGAAAATATGAAATAGTTATCAGTTCAACTGCTTATGCTGCAAAACAGCAACAATTGCTTTACTATATTTTACCTTATACAAGTGATTGGTTGTGTAACACAACATATGAAATGTTATAAATTGTTCCCTAAGGCAGGAACACCTGAGTGATCGATCTCAGGTAGACATGTTTCATATAAATTTAGTCATACATTGACATGATCATTGCACCAACCCAATTCTATTTAACACTTTGTCATGTGGTTGCAACTGTTACTGCCAAGAAGTCCTGGTGGGAATCCAGTGTCATGCACTATTGTATTTTTCTAGTGATAAATTCTAGTAGTCATTTGGAGTTTGGATATGTTTCCGATGTGTGACAATAGGTTCACCATCTATTTTATGATGGGACAAACAAACCTAGTGAAACCTGGGAGTGTATTACAATCCTCTACCTACGTTTTTTGGGATAACAGTTGTGTTGTTCTGACAATGTGATGTACATAACATCCTAACATCCATTTATGCAAGGTGCTGGAGTCTTTTATTTATGGCCAATATTTATTAGCATAAAGCAATTCAGCTGTATATGTTCATATTGCTGTGCTATTGTATTAAACGTCTTGGATGTTTCTACATACTATGTGGAATATGTACATTTATATGGGTATTCAAGTATGAAATGCTGATTTTGAAAGAACAAAAGAAATTGTGCTAAATGATTAAAGTGCTTTATTAAAAATATCCTTTAGTGATGGTTTTACATTTTTCCCATCTTACGGATAAATTATGAATACTACACTAGTAATTAAAAAAACAAAAAAACGCAAAAAAATGCACTAATATGTACAAAAATAATTAGTCAAAGTCAATGAAATTATTACGATAATATCATTTCGGTACAATTATTGTTATTTAAATGGGACCAAACGGATAGCACCACCTTTCGATTAAAACAAGAATCATCAAAATCGGTTCACCCATTTCAGTTATGAAGTAAAAAACATATTAAAAAAAATATAGACGAATTGGGTACCTCCTCCTTTTTTGAAGTCCATTAAAAATGTAGAAATTTTGCTGTGAACCACTCATTATAATGATTGTATGTGTGCAAATGTCGTGCAAAATAAAATGCCACTGAACTAATCTGTGGGTCATCAGTGCTAACAAGTGATAATTCGCAGGAGCCAAGTCTGATGAGTAAACTGTGTGGGGTAAAACATCCTAGCTGGGTGCTTCCAATGGACCATGAACCAATATTACAGCACAAGATGAAGCATATTCATGAAGAAAAATAATTTGTATTGCTTCTTTTGATATTTTCTCCTTTTCCAATCAGTGAACAGTTCCAACTAATTGTTGCTGGTCATGTTTAATACTAATCGTCTACCCAAGATACAATGGCATGTAGCATCATCTTTATGTTCAAGCGATTAGGTCATGCGGTCGGTATGGATGGCGCGACTGGGTTTACCCATGATTTTTTACGATTGGTATTTTCAAAATAAATTCACTGTTATTCATTATCATCATCAGCCTAGTTCACTGAAATATGTGTCCCCTGAAGGATTATGGCCATAATTCTCACGCTCGGCATGCGGATTGAGAATCGCAGGGCACAGCTACTCGCATCGCCTACCATGCTGCCCTGTGCCTAGGCAGACCGCGATCTTACAGCGCCGGGGATAGTCGCCTCTACATTCTTACTTCGCCCCGACACGGACCCTCGTCATTCCCTGTTAATATACCATGCAAATACATGTTTTTGTACCAAGCGTACAAAATTCAACTTTTGTTTATGCACTTTGCCATGAATCGTTCACCTCACGGGGTACCACATGATGTCTACCGATTCACGTTCTACTGGTCTTCTGGATTTTTCCTGCCGTTTCTAAACGATTGAGAATACATCTTTTTGAGTTATTGAGCTGTTATTTATTATCTTTTTATGATGTTATTGATTATCTTTTTGAGCTGTGCGTGTCTTTTTTTTTTGCGAAACATCTTCGTTGATCGAATGGTTGCAATTCCACATAATCGTTTCCGTTTTTTTTTTTTGTTTGGTTTTTCTATGTTTTGATTTTTCTATGTTCGTGTCTGTAACTTCGATATTGCCACGTTAGAAACGCCAAAACATGATTATTATGGTCTTGATCATTGAAGTATGGTAACTATAAGTTTCTCGTAGGCAACGGTCTGATTCAGCAGCGGTTTTCTTCCAATGAAAACAAATATTGCTAGCAGCGAATGCTCTTTGTTCGATATGAAGTTCGAAATATTGTATTCAATAACAAAGTATTATGTATACAATTTTTAAATTTAAACCTTGTTTAACCAGACACTTCGATAGTCGAATTTGTCGATGACACAAGAAAATAACGCGAAGGTAAACTATTGCAACACAAACTACATGGGAACACCATATGTTGTCCCAAATCAGCATTTCATACTTGTATACCAGGTTTACCATTAGTAAATTACGTTATTATTTAAGTTCAAATGTCACTTATTCAAAATTGTTTCCATTGAACGCTTTTTGTACGTCAAAATGAAACTACCACCGCTTCGGAAAATGCGCCGCTATGGAGAAGAAGCGGCGAAAGTACCTCCATAGATGTGCTTATTTATCCATCTTTTAATATCAATATATACTTATATTAGAATATGAGCTAATTTATTATGGAACTGAAGTTACATGACACCAAGAATGTTTATCATTTAAATAATTATCTACTTTGTAACAAGCTTTTTTACAAAGATTTGCTTTAATAATGGATTTAAACTTTTTATGTAAAGATTTTACTGTACTTGTATATGTATATTCTTTCAAGGAACTTTATTGACCTGTCTTAGCCAACCACTTCGTTTTTATAATTTTTGTACATTGTAATTCGCATTAGATACCCTTACTGCTGCTTGTGCGAATCCACTTTAATTGCATTTTTTTCTTGGCAATATATAAAGTTTTAGTAGAATGCTAGGTTAAGATTGTTTATCGGATTCGTTACTGACGTATCACTGTGTCCAATATGCAGTATCTAGTATTCAGGAGATTGGAATCGTTGACAATCATAACATGATTCAAATCGCAAGCGCTAGTTAACGTCTGACGCTATCGGCACTGGATGGTTGACCTTTAGCGCCAAAGTTCCATATATGTTTCTATGCCCCGAAAGCCACGTTAAGACGGTGATGCCAATTGCTATCGATAAACCTCGTCGAATCGTAACAAGCATTCGCGTCGACATCAAACATCTGATAGGCTGGTTGGTCACTAAATCATACCTCCGCCTCTTCGAGTTGGCACGGCGTATGTACTGTATGCTCTATGTATTGTATAAATGTACTGTATTCTGAAACATGACAGAGTACCGTATACACTGATCACTACGAACGAATTTATATTTCATTAATAAATAGAGCTAATGATATAAGCGAATTCATGTAAGTTATTACTAGAGTTATTTCAAAATTGGCTTTGTACACCCTTTTCAAGTCACAGCCAGAAGTCAGTTTCTTAAGATCCCAAAATATTATTAATCGAAATGTATTAGGCATTACATACATTTTGGTAATACAACAAACTATTCATGCTTGTAGACACTAGTCCAGAAGCAGAATACACTAGGTGGCTGCGAGATTGTTATGAGGCGGCCTTGGCACGCGCCCTGGAATGTTTCAAACGTGGCCGCAACACGTCGCGACTGCAGGCGTTGGTGACCGCTTGCAAGCTGATGCAGGCTGAGGGGCGCTATCCTCTGGAGACCACCAACGGATACTATTTCCCTTCTGTGAGATTGAAGGTATATGCAGCAAAATTGTTTCAGCTTATAGTAATAACATCTATAATTATTATAGGACAAACTTAGACAAGTAAAACCCAGATTGTATCTTTTTATTTGTATCATTCTTCTTCTATTGGCTTGGTCTGCGAACTAGAATGGGACTTCAATCATAACTACTTAGATCCAGTAATGAACAGTGGTTGCACAATCAAACTATGACTATTTTATATTTTTAGCCAATTGTATAGTATAGTTTTGGCAATAGGTATACACCACCTATTCCATAAATGTGAATGTAACTGATGGTGAGAGTGTATCCTCTGCCTACCGCTTCGGGGACTACAGGCGTGATGTTTATAGTCCTATAAAATTCCTACAATTTCTTTAGATGCTGCAAAACACCCAGCATGGCAGACTAGACCTACTTGTTCTTGGAGGAGACCTGTGTCCAACAGAAGAACAATAAAAGGTTGATGATGGTTACTGTTATAGAAATTTGAAATATGTGTATTTATTTTCAGAACATATTCATTGGGTTGCTTGATTCGGAAATAAACATGTCAACCTCTATTGCACGTTTTCAAGAATTCACAGAGTACAAAGATGTACAACAGTATGGCCTTAAAGTACTCTCTACCATTGCTTACAAGAAGTAAGTCTTTACATTTTTAAGTTTTAAGATTAGGCCAAGTGATTTTTTTTGACAGAGTAGCTAAGAATGTTTTGTGATTATTATTACTCAATTTATGTTGCCAGATCACCCTCACAGTTCTACATGCAAAACTATCTGGAACTGTTAGACAAGTTGCTGGTAGTGGAGATTCCCATTGAAAGCAAGATAAAGGTGAAGACCCGGGATATTGATGAGTGTGAATTTAAGCTGCTTTGTGCTACTGAAGGTACACATAGTTTAATAGTATAATAATTTACTTATATCTTATTTAAATCAAAGGCAGATGTTGAAAATTTTTTCCATGATAACACAATTTACAGAAATAAAACTGATTTTTTAAAGGAGTACTTAACAAAATAAAAGACAGAGTAATAACTGTCCCAATAACTTATAAACATTTGGTAATGATTTGGACAATGTACAATGTTTATTTATAACTATGTAGATTCCAAAATGTGCTATGTATTTAATTGATGTTTTAATATGTATTCCTCAGGCAAGACCAAATTCCCATATAACCCGGTGGTGTGTCGACGTTACGCGAACCGCTGTTGGGGCTTCGCGTGCCAGTGGCCGCTGTGCTCTGAGTCGCGTGTGCACCGTCGTGCTCTGCTGCTGCTGGTGGAGAGGCTCATGCCACTTCTCACCAGGCCACATCTCGCTACCGATATGCTCTGTGACAGTCTCGACGCCGGTAAGTATTTTATTACATAGTTTTGCAGCAAGTGTTATAAGTGCACTATTCGTAAGATTTATGCACATGCTGTGTGATAAGGGATTGAAAACAATAGTCAAAGGATAGAATACAATTGTCCATTACAATAAATGCCTTCACATGTCATTGTACAGTTAGTAGGTTTTTTGTGCTTTTTATTATTGTGCCAGTTCACTATATCAGACACAATGAAATTACAGTGTTCATTTGGACTATTTTGATATGTTTTAGGTGGTCAGATAAGCATTCTCGGGCTGCAGGGTGTATTGGACCTGGTCCGATGGCACAACATTGACTATCATGACATCTACGACCGCCTATACGCCATGTTCGAGCCAGAGATGTTCGCCACGCGCTGTAAGCGCCGCCTGCTGCACTTGGCCGACGTGTTCCTCAGCTCCACGTAAGTTTACTATATTTCTCACCCAAATCGGTTGTTTGTGCCCAAACCATAATAACTTACTACTGCAAATCTTCGAAGTTTGCTTTGTTAAGTTACTAGTATTCTTCACTACCAGATACTTACATGTGTAACATATAAAATGTTTTATATTAATTTCGCTCATGGTTGGTGACGCAGGCACCTGCCGGAGGGCGTGGTGGCAGGTTTCGCGAAGCGCGC
>DWFO01000769.1:0-18403 GCA_018246595.1 Mimoniades nurscia nurscia
TCTAAATTAGAAAATTTTGTAGCGTTCGACCCGGGAATCGAACCCGGGACCTCCCGATCGGCAGTCGCACTTGCAACCAACACGACCAACGAGGCAACGAGGTAGTACATATACGAGTATATGTACTACCAATATCTGCAAACACAGTAGAAATGTTAGAAAGTTACGCATTATAAATGCCTGTATTATAACTTTATTAATTTAATAAAATTACAACGTTAACGTAATGGTAGCACGCCGGCTTAAGTGTATTGGCAGCGGTACATATCTCATTATGAGATGCTCCTATACTCCCCTGTTTTTCAAGACCCAATCATAAAAACTTAGATTAATTACTTGCTACAATCCCCATTTGTAACAAATTAGCCTAATTTCAACGACCCGTCTATAACCATTGAGCTTTGTTACTTTCCAATTATAACAATTGTAGTCAGTCAATGATTGTAACGAATCCGATTTAATAACTTTTTACAAACCAATTATAGTAATCAAGATTTATTAATAACTCCTAACTGAATCCTAATGGCTTAATTACTGAATATAATATGTATGTAATATGATTTTTAGAGCAGTTGAAAATTAAAAGGATTAATTGCCAACCTTAACTTCTCACCATCACCTGGACTGTCGCTTTGCATTGAGTCCGCCCTTTGTTAAGAACAATAAAGTATAAATAAATAAAAAATTAAACTGATAATATTTAAAGGAATCTCACCTTTAGCTTCCTCGTCCTCTTCCTCCTCCTCAGAGTCACTGGCCCCTTGGTCGCCGTTGGCCTCTTTGTCCGAAGGGTCGGAGTCGCCTGCACTCTCACCCTCGGCCCTCTCCCGCTCCCCTATCACTGAGCCGCTGACGCTCTCTGCCAACTTGCGCTGGAACTCCAGCTCTCCTATGCTGCGCGCCAGCAATTCCTTCTCCTGTTAATTGAAAGTGTTCATAGGAATTATGGTCTGTATTATAACATTAAAACGGATTACTATTACAAATTAGTAACATACAATTCGTAACTCATAGGGGAATAAAACTTAATAAAATACATATTGTAGGTCATTGCTTTTCTCAAATGCTGAACACCGTGAATATTAGGAACACTAGTGTAGTTTAAAATATTATACAAGTATCAAAATACGGTATATTCACAAATAAAAATTCGTTATGTTAGCCCCATCTAAAGGTAAATATACTTGCAATTTCACCTTTGAGACATGATATTATGTAATGGCCAAATAAACAACGATAAAGATAAATACTCTATTAATATCCATGTTAGTTAACGTAACATCACGCTTGTAATCCCCGAAGAGGTAGGCAGAGGAGTGTAATACACTCCCACGTTTCATCACTTATGTATAATATACAATTAAATATGAATACTCATTACAAGAAGAAGTAGTTATTACTTCACGTTACAAAAAATAGAACCAATCGTATTTAAAATATTCAAAGAATATCTGTTTGAGACCAGTCACAGAACTTTTTCATTTCTCTGACAATTGAATAAGTTGGAGCCATTTCTAATTTTCAGACAAACAGAAATATAATGCAATCCTACAGTTTGGAGACAAATATGAGTACGGAGAATTGAGTGTTTTTAAAGAAGTTTATCACCTTTCGAAAATATGAACATATCGCTATATCAATAAGCTTTAATAACGCATACATGCATTTAAAGTAACGGTAGTTATGTCTCGTATTATAATTAGGAGTATTATAATTTGAATTCATTACAACGAATTCCTAATTAAGACAATACAACGGTGAATTATTAAAAGTGTGCCGATGGACAATGGGCGATATTTGGGACAAGCGAATTTGAAAATTTCAATTGCATTGTAAACGAAAGCTTTGTTATATTGGAAACAATAAAATACCGTTCTATTTATAAGTAGGAAACATATACATAGATATAATACGTATATACATAGATATAATACGCATATACATAGATATAATACGCATATACATAGATATAATACGCATATCGGAGGAAGCTTGCTACTCCGTCGGCGTGTCCCGAATAAAGTGTAGAATTTAAAAAAAGTCTTGAAGGTATGCGCTTATGTGATAAAAAGATTTAAATTTCACTATTTTAGCTTTAGTCCTTTAGGCTCGGCGAAAATGGTTTAGCCCGATAGGGAATTCCTTTTCATATGTATAGACGTGAATGCAGTACACTTAAGCTAAAAAAAACAATGTATGTGTAATGTGTAAAAAGACAAATACGACTTGGGCAGATAGTGTTAAAAAGAACACTGAAAATAAAAAATACTATAATCACGTTACGTTTACGAATACCTATATATGTACTTCCCGCCTTTCAACAACGGAAACATTTACATACAAAAAAACTAGTTAAAATGACACAAGCAGTAAAACTGTCTGTTAGGCACAGGATAATGTATATTTATCATGTATCGGTGTGTTTTATAGAAGTATCAACAAGTTTGAACTTATGTAGAATTAAAAATGATAGTACACGTAAGTGGTGCAACGTGGGAGTGTCCCAGAGTGGAGCGCACCTTGTACAGCTCGCGCTTGGCGTCGTCGAGCAGCGCGGCCGCGTCGTGCGCGCTGGAGTCGTGCCGCGTGCGCGCCTCGCGCCTGCGGCTGGCCGCGTACAGCGCGTTGGCCTCCATCAGCTGCGCGCGCAGGTCCTCTATCTCGCTCACGTAGCCCTGGACATTTTTCATATCAAATATATTGAACGTAATACAACTAAATAGTTTCCTTTGGAATACACCCTGAGTTCAGATGGAGTCGAGGATTATATGGATGCTTCAATAGCCAAATCGATTGAATCCATAAAACCAGAAGTTGAGAAAAATGATAGAATATTAAAAACGTAACGTCACGCCCATAATCCCCGAATATAAAATATTATACATTTTTTAAAATTCTTTTCGAACTACAAATTCAAAAATACAATGTAGTTTGAATTGTTGCAAACGCATCATTGATCTGACGAATATGTACAGTTAGGACGTAATCAAATGCTTTGATATTAAAATTTAATAATATTAAAAAATTGAGTTAATCGATTTGGCAAATGAAACATCCATAGGTATATGGATGAAAATATCGGTGAATTTAATATTGCACTTAATTAAATTTTGGTTTGCATCTATTTTACTATGAACTGAGTGTGACCTATGTAATCGGTTTCAAGTAAAATAGAAAATGTTTAATGCTTCGTTTGTTTCTTGGTAAAAAGTAGAGCAAAGATAGAAATTCAGACATACCTGAACCAAAGCCGTGAGTGAACAGTCCGTAGTATCGGGACTGCCGTCTTTCGGCGCCCATGTCCCCAAAGCCTTTTCTGCCAACAATTCACTATTTCTAGCTGAGATTTGTTCAATGGTGCCCTGCATCGCTTTCACACGCCGCCGCAGCGATTCCACCTCGCTTGTGAGGATGGCGTTTTCCTGAACTACATCACTCCAGCCTTCTTCGCCGTTTTCTGATATCACACGCTTACCCTGTAATTGTAATTCAACGTGTAAATAAAGCTCCAGCAGCAGAAGCTTACAATTAATAGTTTCCGACATAATAAATATAGTGGGAGTTAACATGATGCCCTGAACAACTCCAGTGTTAAATAGGGCGAGTAAGTAAATATAATTCGATTAAACTGGTACTATATATGTGACTGAAAGTGGTTTTATATTCCCACAACAGAAATCCCTAGAAATAGTTCAGAGAATAGCTTCAAAATTGGTGTGTATTCGTTTGGAGACAGGTCCCATAACAGTTAGCTAAGTATAATGACTATGTTTAATCTAGATGCGTTATCAAATTACATAAATCATGAATTGTAATTAAACAAAGGTATTCTCTAACACGTTTTCTTTGTACCAAAATACATAAGCATTATTATTTTTATCGTTTCAAAGTATACCTGTTTATATTCCGCCAGTTGCAACTGTAGCCGTGCCACCTCCTGCCGGAGCTGGTGTATCGTCCTCGAGGTGAGATCCTGGTTCACGACGCATCTGTTCTTGATGTTGCGCGCCCTGTTCGCGTACTTCAACGTGTTCAATGTCTCCATGAAGTCGCGATCGCTCGGCGACACACACGCTATCATCACTGTATTGCTGTTGCCTGGATGTATTATAAGAAGAAACTAAAGTTCTTTAATATTCTTACATTAATAAATTGTAGATAAAATTGCCCAGGAAAAATACTTCAAAATCTAAGTAGATCTTATTAAGACAATTGAAATACAAACACAAAAACGTTGACTTGGATTTTTAAAAAGAGTATTAGTTACTAAGAACTTCTTGACATTTTCGGAATTGAAATTGTATTTAAATTTGAATGCACGTTTATTGTACTCGCCTCCAAGTGAATCCTGTAATAGCCTCGTCAGTTTGGAGTCCCTGTAGGGTACGTGCAGCACCTTCCGGGTTTTGTCGCCGAGCGCTGATATGACGTTCCCCAAAGCGAGAAGACCGCAGTTTATTGAGATGCCCTCGCGAGCTCTTTCGCCAGTCGCGCCTGCATAAATACATCGAAACAAAATGAATGTCTTCTATTGGACAGACAGCAAGGCACAACTCATTTTATGTAACAAAAAAGCTCAACCTACCCGTGCGTTTCAGTCTTTCCGAGCCAGCTAAATCTACAAAGTGGAATTTAGCCGTGAGTGTCTCATACTGATCAGGCGTTTCGCCATTTTCTTCTCGGTCGACTACTTCCTGGTCTGGTGCTAGTCTCCTCTGCCTCAACATCAATGTGAATACGGCGTGAGATCTAGATGAGGACGAGTTCATGTTCGTAGCGGCTGTGGTTCGCGCCAAGGCGCCTGCTCGCAAAGCTCCCAAAGCTTCTTTAACTCCTCGTACAGCTCGCATCGACGCCCCCACGACTTTGACACCTCCACAACCATCTTCTGTTATCCTCAGGGCACCCTGATGAAATATGTATTTTTACACTTTGAAAAGAAATTGACATGTTTTGATCGATTAAGATATCCTTCTTCTGTAGAGGGAAGCACCACGCGAAAGAATAAACCGATTGATGAGGAGAGAATAGGGATATGATTCGACCTTGACATGGTCATGACATCTCTCTAGAATATTCGAGTAAAACAATCATCGTAGACATATAATATAAGTAATGTAAGTTGGCTCAAACTGAGGTGGAAAATGAGGTCAGTTCATTAAAATTGCACCGCAACTATCAATACTACGCACCCATGTTACAAGTATCCAGTAACGTGAGAAGCGGCAAGTGACCACACGGCGCGCCAATGGCACGTTCCGCGGGCGCCGGCCGTCCAAATTAATTACACAAGGCGGCCCCATTATAACATTTTCCACATTATACCTGACGGTATTTACTTATCGGTTTCTATTTAATTATCCACTGCGCGGTCACGCTCGTGGCTCGCGTAGGCTCTAATCATCCACACGTTATTGTTCTTGGTTTCGAGGCCGCAGTGAAAGTGCGACTAAAGAAAGTTCCCATCCTAGGAATCTTGTCATTGTCTTACAAGATAAACTTAATTAAACGTAACAAAGCAAGAGTAAATATCTAAACTGATCTCTTCAACGCTGTCATTAAATTCACAGCTAATAAAGCAGTTATTAAAATCATCGTCTCACGAACTCTTAAATTCCTTTCCTTCTAACAGGCAGTCGAAGTTCAAGTTGACTTATTCACTTTCATTCTTCACACCAAATTAATTAACTCCTAATAGGCAAAATATTCCATTAGAATTCATTCTCACCTTAGCGAAAGGATCTTTGGCGGGATCGAGTAGATCAACGATGTCTTCATTGTACAGTTCAATAAATTGAGCTTGGACGGAGAACTCTGGGGGTAGCTGGCCCTGGGCGCGAGCTACTTCTGCCCTCTCATCGGCGCCCGCGAACAGGTCTCGGATGGCGCGCGGTATGATGCCCCTCCGGTCTTCGTCCACGTCCGTTTCGCCCTCCCAGCCACTACCCATCGTATATGTCTTGCCAGAACCCGTCTGTAGACAAAATTATGACTATATAAATCAAATATTGTAAACATAAAAACTGCAGAAATTTTATTACTCTTTTAAGAATGTTTCAGAGATCGTTTTAAGTTGTCATAGACTTTCTTATGGTCTTCTGTAGATCTTCTGTAACGAAAAGCGAGCGTGCTTAAGCGTGATTCTATAATCTAACAACTGTGAAGACGTCACTATGGTTTGGTTTGATAAACACGGTAATTTTGTTTCTGGCTCTATCAAACCTCAAACATTTATGTATAACATGATTTTTTAAAATGTGAAACCATATCATTATTTTTGTGACCTTAAACTGTATTCTCCTTAATACGATATATTATGTAGGTACATGAATACAATAACATTTTGCGTAATAGGTACCTACTCGAACACTTAAATCTCTATTACGTGTGTTATTACATTAGATAATTAACCGTACATACTTACAATGCAAGTATGACGTGACAACGTAACGAAAATAGAAGGTCTCTAATAATGAATGGTCATTCTTAATTGTTATTATTATTATTAATCTCGATTAATGTATCTATTGTGAGCCACAATCCGCAAAGCACACCTTATCTGACATTGGAATGAATGTTATCAAGTAAAAAATTGTACCGCAAAGATTGCAGAGGCTCCACTGCACTACATTTATTTACAGTAAAGGCTGCCATAATGGAGTCCTGTTGTCATTGCAGTTTTTACTGAACCGCTATTACCGGTTACAGTTAGAAATGCCGGATGGTTGGAAGAGCCCGAGATGTACCTAACTGTAATAAGACGAAGATTGCTCTTAAAACTCTTTGTTCAGTTCGTGGGCAGTTTTAAAAACAACGTCGCTTTAAAGTGGCGATAAACTAGGTCATAGTTATTATTATTATTATTATTACAATGAAATTGCTTAAAGAAAACCACTTGGGTGTATTGATTAATAAAAATGTTTCATTTATTACAGTCACAGTGGCAGTACACAGGCGCCGTCGTCGCGTCGCTCTGTCTAACAGTGCTCGCGGTAACAGTAACTAACCACAGAGCGGTGCCTCAAATGGTCGCATTGACTACACCTGCCCCTTACGCACTGACACGGTACGCTGCCCGCTAGCCAACTAATGCTAAAGGTCGGCACAGACGAAGCGATAACGTACATTAGCATGTTAAGATATATTACATTATATTTTCTATAATAATGTTCGAATGACCGCGCACGTAGCTACAATATATATTTCTTTTTTACGTCTGCAAAATATGTGAACGAATATTACCTACAGCAAGGCTTGTCATTATGCAAATGAAGACGGCAAAGATTATAGCTTAGCTACCGTCTGTGATGCTCGTGTCACAGTACTCTCTCACTTGTAATTTCGTCCAATATATTAGTTGACCAACACAAAGGCAACAGAGTTGTGTGGTGTTTGCGTAGATGATCATTCGGTGTATTATAAACGCAGAAAGTATATCGGGTTGGCCAGAAATTAATTTCAATTGGCACAAATGGACAGCACTATTTTTTTTTCATAGCTGAATTCATTTAACTTTTCAGATTATTGCAAAAACGTTTTATATATATACACAACAATTGAAAATTACTAACGATTTATTGAACGGATTAACAAGTTAGATATTTGGGTTCATTATGAAATGAACGATATCGGAAAAAATCATACTGTCACTTCGCTAGGAATACAAAGGTGTTATGTATTTTGTAATGCTTAAAAGCAACAATCGATCAGCTTAGATATAATCTGTCAACCTCTTATTAAATTTGCGACAACAATAATGGAGCACACGAAAATTGACACACCACAAACGACTGGGGTCCCAACTCGTCATGTAATAATTTTTTGAGCTTTATTAGATTGTGATGTACGGGATATATACAATTTGATTTTAACGGAATATTATTTACCTCCAATACATATTTGAACAACTGACATTTTATTCATATTAGTATTTGTTTGAGTGATATTTATTAATTTATTATTGGGGTGCAACAGCCCTGCTACTCGTGTCCGGCGCACCGCCGGAAGGCGCATGTTACGGAAATGTAATGTCTAGATAATCCAACTAATGACGTCTGGTTACGCGGCTGGCTATCTATTAATCTTACGGACTCTGTACCAATTATAACTGACATACAGCAGCTTATGTACCTGCAAGACGGAAATGTGTTTTACGTAAAAAAGGTCGAGATTTGTTCATCATATTTTTCAACAAGTTTTCTTAATTGGTAACATCAGTTTTTTTTTGTAACTGCCTACAATTTTGAATGTGGACGTAAATGTAAAAGAAAAATGTAATTTTAAATGAAGAAATTAAAACATTATTTATTATTAAACTAAAGGTTACTTATATGTACATGTTACAATCTACGATCTTACATTAAGTAGGCGTAGTGTTAATGGGCGTAAGTGAGAACACGAATGATTCACATTCTTGATATGTGTGAATTTAGCGCGGCAGATGATACGGATTGGCTGCAATTTGGGTTAATAAGTCGCAACGGTATTCGTTAGGTGCGTGAAGTACCCTCTCAATTAACTCGATAATATATTTTGTTATACAAAGCTGCCAGTTTAAAAATGTCTGGCAGACGAGTTGATCGGTAAGTCAGATCACTTCAAATTCGCAATGAAGCAGCGTGGTGGAATATGCTCCAGGCATATCACACGCGCGCTATTGTCGTTCAGTTCAGTAGAGAATTGGCAGAAAAACGGGTTAGTGTTTAAACCGTGTTAAATTAAGTGTTTAAGTCCAGCTGTCATGTGTTACAGACTTTAAAATATGCCAATATTATGTAATAAAAACAAATTGAACCGATTTCATATACTCTACAAAGGACGGAAATGCGCGTGGAAAATTCGCTAACAGCGACCACTCAGTTGCTTAACTGCACAGATCGCTTGCGATCTGCAACCGGATCAGAGCTACGGGCGCCTCACTATTATTCTTATTACTTAAATACACTCTGTGCGAAATGAAAGTGCTATCCGCCGGTCCCACTCCCGCAAGATGCTACATCATCATGACGTAACTGCCCGTCCAATGCACAACGCGGAACAGTATGGAGAGCGATTAACAAAAGTCGCGCATACAATCTGATAATATTCCACAATGGGTGAAGTGAAAGTTTCGGGCTACTAGGCGCACTGCTTATCTACGCTCATTGAAAAGTTCAAACGCCTGATTTTCTCACAGGGTGAAGGCGTGACATCGTACATACATTGTTCCTTGCGGGCGCTCTCCAGCAGGAATACCTACATTTTTTTGACGCGTGCGATTTTATCGTAGCCTTTCAGATTCAATTCGTTATGTTATGTAACGTGTACTACAATTTTAAACAAAGGTCTACCCTCTAAAGTCTGTCAGTACCACGGCCAGAGGAGATCCCTAGTTATGCTTATCGCTATGAGAAATACGCGGGCTAATAAATATTTATTTATTGGTCTGGATTTGTGCCCGGTGCATACACTTAATGCCATAGCATTAGGGTCATCGCCTATCCCATTGGACATATAACATAACTGGTGAAAAGTGCGAGTAGAGCATTACTCTGCTTGCCTTTGCGGGGAACTACAGATGGTGTTATTCATATACATACATAGCAGTAACACTTGCTAAGCTGACGAGCGGCTCGCTTGAGTAATCGTTGCATTGTAACTTAAACGTGAGATACATAAAGTAGATTGGTAAACAAGAATCAGCACGCATTCAGTATACTCGATAACAAATGGAGCGTACGATGCGCGAGCTGACGCGCCCGACGATGCTCAAGGACATCTAAAATATAAGAGTATATAGCATTACATAAGTAAATATGCCGCACTACACTGTCTACATACTAGATTTTATAAATTAACTTAAAATGAATGTGCACGAAGCACGACAGGTGTGTAAGAATAGAGATATTGGCACTCTGTGCTCTCTGCCTACCTCGCAAGGGACCTGGCGTGAAGATATGTATGTATGTATCTATAAATTAACTTATACAAGTAGCACAACCATAAACCTCTAATCAACAGGTAACGTAATTTCATAACAACTGTTCATTGTCAACAACCTATACAGGCATCTATTCTTTTCGTGTCCTTTTTTAATAAGAAACGGAATGAAGGTTTGGACCAGGTATGGTGTAAAAATAACAGTTGTAAAAATTTACTATCTTCCAGTTTCCAACTTGGAATTTGAAGAGCAAAAAACACGCCGTTGCTGTATGCATTCTTCTCCATCTCTAGATTTATCTTTAAACACTAAGTTATATGGATATATATAATAGATAAGCGAGGAACAATAAAGATATCAGTGATAACGCAGCAAGATTCTATTCAATGACGGCTACTGTGTTGATAATAATCTTTTGAAATATTTGGTTTTTTATATTTCAACCCAGCCTATAGATAGGTAGGTACTGTATCAGGTGATATGTGAAATTTTTCAACAAATTAAAATTTTGAAGTTTATCAAACTGTTTATCATCCTTTTGATATAAATGATAACAAAATACAGAAATACCTCCCCTTTTTCTGAAGTCGGTTAAAAATAGTCGCCCTCAAGTATGTAAAGGAAATACTAAATGAATTTAGTTGACGCTTTCATGCTAAATACAAAAATAAACTTGCCCTACGTTTTGCAATGAACAATGATATTCTTAAATAAATTATTTGAGAACGACGATATTGTTATATGCATAGATTAGAACATAGGTACAGATTAATACCAAACACGAAAGAGTAACTCTAGTCAAGTATTATGTGGTCAGCGTTATCACACGGTATCTTATCAGCTGTGTACTTGATTATCTGTGGAGAGCAAACTGTCTGCGATGACAGGGCTCTGATTACCATACCGGGTGTAAATTCTGCGCACTGGCTGTTACGATCAGAGCAGACGAATATAGTCATAATTTGTATACAATTACGGTACTAATCAGCGTATACGACATAAGTTTTTGCGTATAAGTGTGTAGCTGCCTGCATGAGCTTGGCGCCGCACTTCGCTTATCAGAGATTACGTACTGCGAACCATCGTTTTGCGTTATCATTTATCTTTGTAAACCAAACTATGAATGTTGTATTTTTAGAATGACTCACCGACGACGCAGGCATTCGCTTATGTCATAAGGACTTTTGAAGACAAATTTTAGGGTTGTAAAATTTCACCTTGAGATTTCATACTTACAAATGTTTATATGTATTTTAAATGTAACATATTAGTTAAATTCTTAACTTCAACTATTTCACGAAAGACTGTGAATCATTATCCTTTATCATATGAATAGAATGCCGAACGAGTATGCATCAGTTAATAGTGGCCATAAACCCGCAGTGACTGCTAGCTACTCTTGCAACTGAAATCGAAATGAAAGAAAAAAAAGACTACGTCGAAACCCGCCATAAATTGTTAATTTTAACCTTATTTTTATTCTATAAAAACCCATTTCATTTAAAAATACCAATGATTGTCATGAAAATAAAAAAAGCAGAGTTTTAAATATTAAAGCAAATTACTAGAACAAACCGATTCCTTAACGGCGGTTTCCTTGTGTTGTTTAAAAATGGAACTCCGAATCAATATTGTTACCATCCTGAGTTGTTCGAACGATCAAACGCAGAATCCGCTTTATAGTTAAAAGGGAAGGATGAAAACAAACAAATGTCCAAATTAACGTTCGCTTCTGCTCCACCGACAAACAACCTTCCATCTTACATCATAAGCATCGCTATCGACGATCAAAAAAATGTTCATAAAAATAAATATAAGGATGGTTTAATAGATCACATGAACAAATACTTAAACGTACCAAGTATCTATTAAATTATTAATTAATATACAAGTTCTAAATTTGGCTTGCCGGTCGAACATTCGGGAAGCGAACTCGACACCCTTAGACAGCAAGCCAGCATGGTCATCAATGTGCTGAACGGGAATTTGAACGATGCAAGAGTTTAATTTGAAATATCAGATATTACATAAGGTTCACATAAGAACTGCGAGAATAACATCTTTACTCTGCAGAAAATGATATGTGTTTGAATTGCTACAATAAAATGCGTAACTAGAAATATAGGTACATGGATCATCTAAATTCGTCTGGAATTGTAACAAACTTTATATAGAACAAGGGCATATGACTGATTAAATTGAAACTTTAGTCAGTCATAATGTACATGTGTATTCATTACATGTAGACTCTGAACCAGCTACGACGTCAATTGATAATATAATAAGTGCAGTTTGAAAACGCTTTAACGCTCGTTGAGTTAAATAATGGCTAATCACATTTACCACAAATATTTACATCCGTTTATATGTATGTGTATCTACACATACATATAAACGACTTTGGATCAACAATAATGATGTAACGTAAGATTCAATTTACTATGAAACTACCTTAAAGCAAACGCCGGTTATCAATTAAAAATAACGACATAGACATGTCCGCGTGCGTCGTGCCATACAGTTGAGCATGAATGGCATCAGAATAAACAACCATATAAGCCATGTTCGCTTTCTTACCTCCGTTTGACGTGAACGTCTAATAAGTTATACGCGTGTGGCGTTTTGGAAATTATAATTATGTTAAGATAATTATCCTAACAGCATTAACGTCATGGTAAAGACAAGCAAAAGGCAGTTGTGAGATGTTGCAATCTAGGTGTTATTGTACTAGAATATTTTATGTTACAGAACACTGTCTGTGACGTAGGTAGTAGGTATATAACTTAATGCGACGACGCACAGAGTTACGTAAGTATTTTATTTAAGATCTATATTATATAATGTTACCGCAAATCAATTAATAACTTTATGTTACAATTTAATATTGTTCATGCAGTTTGTGCAGCGCGTAATCACTACGTACTTATTTCTACTGTTAAGCATATTGTCACAAAAATCTGCGTTTCCAGGCATCACAGGAGTAGCACACCATGTTTGAGACAAACTTGGAATAGGGGAGAAAAAAAAACCTAACATCATACCAGTTACCCCCGAAGAGGTAAACTGAGGAGTGCAGTAGATTTCCACGTTTCACCAGTGACCTATGGAATAGGTAGTGAACCTATTTCCATACAGTGTTTACAAAACCAGACTAAGAGTCACTACTCGGATTTTCAACTAGAAAATCTAAGTTACAAAAATATAACAGTATCCAAACCGGGAATTGAACCCAGGACCAATCGAGGGCAGTCGCGCTTGCAACCACTTTACCAACGAGGCAGTCAATTTTAATAAGTACTTATTATTATTGATTTGTTTCATATTTTTTAACTTTATTGTTTGTTGTTTGTTATTGTTATAGTGTCTTACATTGAAATGATTCAGGCTTAGCGCTCAACACACGCGACGAGGACGACGCTGCCTACATAAGGAGTCTAAGCAGTATTCAAACAGAAAATATCAATCCTCGCGGTGTCCTTGGCCTTGTGTACTCATTCATTAGCATTTTAATAGAAGACAACGTTATGGTGGTTTATGGCGGCTCGTAACTAACCTGCCGCGTGTGGTGACGCCATGCGTATAAATATTTCAGCATACCAGTGTACGTACTACGTAAATTGTGTCCGATTTATTTGGTTGATTTATTGATAACGGCAAATGATACAATTGATAGATTTTTGTGAACAAAATTAGTATTAGAATTTAATTCTAGATATAATGTGTTATTAGAAGACCCTTGAATGTTGTTTTGATAGGTTTAATGATTTTTTTAAATGCGTAATCGATTTAATACGAACGTCGGCTCTTTGTACTCACGTGCATAACATTCCAACGGCTAATTCATCATTGATAACTTTTCCTTTCGACCTCATCAAGTTTCTTAATATACTCATTAGGGCTAGTCAACACAGATACAGTAGTAATAAATATCAGCAGATATAATAATATTAAAAATACAGAAAAAGTGAAGTTATTCGGAAGTACATAGTCTTTAGATGGCCATGACAAAATGCAAAAAAGAAAGGAAAATAACAATAATGGAAGTAAATGTACAGTTATATGTATTATTATGTTATATTATGTTATACTGCATAGTTACGTAGATGCAAATATGCACTACTAAGTAGAAGCAAGTGTACTGACCGACACTTTGATCAAGTGGTTGTAGCAGGACTGCGGATCAAGAGGGCCCCCGGGCTTTAATCCCGAGTTGGTTCATATTTCTCTAAGAGATACTTATAGATATTTCGAGTCGTGTCTTGGAGTTTGGATTTGTGAAAGGCTTAGTATATTAGGCTTACTCCATATAGGTTTACTACATTTCTCGGCATACCTCTTCGGGGATTACAGGCGTGATATTAAGAAGCAAGTTTAACAATATTGTACAACTAGTCATACAAAATAGTAGGAATTATAAAGGTGGGGATAAAATAATGGGCACCTGCAAGAGATAGCAACATATTCTAATTTCTTTTAAAAAGATTAGACCATATAAAAACCTTCTAAAATAATTAATGAAACAGAATTGTAACTTGTATTTATGCATAGATTTTCAGCAGAATGTAGGAATAGTTCATGAATCACGAACGCACATGTGACATTTAGACAGTAACACTAATAACTCGCAGTTCGAGGCGGGTCAGCGCAGTTAGTGAGACTAGGAAACGGTGCGGTATGCGAGGGCGACGCTGATATAGATCGCTTCGAGCTGCCGGGTCCGTTTCAGGCCGAGTAAGATAGAAAGTTGCGTAGACTTTGATAGCTTGGTGTAATAGCGTGCAGTATTAGCTCTATTATAATTGTATCGATCGAAAAATGCTAGACATATCGCCCGGATCATTCGACGTGTCGTCATCGCGCTTTAAAAGGAGTATTGCGAATAGGTTACCCTGATTGCTATTTTATTTTATTTCGTTATCAGTTTATTACATATCCCTTCAGTATTTAATGCCACTTGCCTAACAGTGACCATTCAGTTCGTGAGGAAATCTACATTTACGAGTTCTGAGAGTGTGACAAATTAAAGCCTCAGACACCCCCCACTCTGAGAGGAGACCAGCGTCTAATAGTAGGTCGATAAAAAGTGCTGATGTTGATGATGATTGAAAATGTTGACTTTTTTTAAAGACAGGTTTTTATATGTAATATTCTGCAACAAATAGACACTAGGGTGCATTTAAACCGTAAGCACTTACGCATCGATTACAACACAACATGAAGACGAGGTAAACAATTGTCGGATTTTCCTTTCAGCCATCCCTTTGCACTCATGCCTTATGCTAAGTAGTTATGACTGAGTTACTCGGCTGCTTTTCTTGTTTCCTCTTAGGTTCTTTTTTTAAATTCTTTAATTGTTCCTTTACGTTCTTCTCATTAATAAATGTAATTTTCTGTTGTAGCAGTTGAATTATGATATGAGGGCTCATGGCAAAGTAAATAAAATGGAAAATAGTATGCATATCAACGAAAATAGTAAATTGCCTTTATTTAAGCTAACAATCTCTTCTATATCATGTGGATAATTGGAATCATCTTGATTTTTTTATTATTAATCGCAAGGTTTCACATACGTACGACCATTTATATGGAATTGCATATCATTAGGTCATTTATGTAATTACTAAATACATATGTAAAAGCATTTAGATTATAATCATTACGGCGCGGCGTAAAGTAATCGCAACATCACGCCTGTAATTCCCCAAGAGGGAGATGTACGGCGTAAAGTAATTCTTAGATACATATCAACATTAACTGCCTCGTTGGTCGTGTTGGTTGCAAGTGCGACTGCCGAACGGGAGGTCCTGGGTTCGATTCCCGGGTCGGAAACTACTAAATTTTCTAAACTAGATTTCCTAGTAGTGGCTCGGAGTCTGGATATGTGCTCGGTGAATGGCGATAGGCTCACCATCTATTCCATAATGGGACGTAAACGTAACTGGTGAAACGTGGGAGTGTTCTACATTCCTCTGCCTACCTCTTCGGGGATTACAGGCCTGATGTTTTTTTTGTTACATATTACGTATTTATTACGAATGTTCTTGCCAAGTTCAATACTGAGTTGTATATATCAAATTTCTCTTCTTTGATTTTTGTTACCTTTGTTCGCGTAATATTCGTATATATTAATGTTAGTCCTAGTTATAAAACATTAAAATATTTAAATGCAACTATTATTTTTTTCCGATTTCCAGTTAGTGACCCCTTTCGCTGTATTACATAGTTCCAACATCTGTTCGGTGATGTAATTGGTGTAGACGAAAATGGAGGCAATGAAAATCATACAATTGGAGGCTAACCATTAGCTCAAGGCAATAGAATGGTCGAGTCACCTATGTGCCGACAACTCCCAAGGATTTGTTGCGACGGTTACGTCTCTTCCATTAACTGAGCATATTTATATATACTTTAACACCTGGCGTTTGGACTGCGTGTAAAAAACTACATCTATTTATGTATATCCCACTTTGGTTTCTAAAACTGAATCTCATACATACATTTGAATGATATCTTGTTTTATTGCTTGATACAACGTCTGAATAATCAATTTATCCCTATTTTATAGATTTGCTACTGATAGTTGGCCTCTGATTGAAACCCATTGTCCATTGAAACAACATAGTTTAGTGCGATCCAACATTCAACCAGATAAGAAGAATTACACGTTGATTATAACATGAACCGCACTCACCTACATATTTTTTATGACTGCTGACATATCGTAAAATAGGAAGGTGTGGCCTTATACCTGAAGGTATATTTTAGAAAATTCACTTGAATAACCAAAGTCACGTTATTTCTTCTAAACCTATTTCAGTAACCGTAATATAACATCACGCCTGTATTTTTCTGAAGGTGTAGGCAGAGGAGTGGAGTACACTCACACATTTCAACAGTTATGTTATGCGTCCCATAGAGTACGGCGTGAACCTATGGCGAAACATCGGGCACTAATTCTTACTTCGTGCTATTACTGAGAATTGTAAGTTAGAAAAATCCAATAATACTTTGCACGAACCGAAGACCGTTCTCCTGGTAATCATCCGTGATGGTAATCACTAGACCAACAAAGCAGCAAGTGACTATATTTATTTAAATCTGGCCTTTTAAGTTTTAAAACGGGCAAGGTGATCTTACTATTGATATATTTTGTTAGCAACGGTACTTATAAGGCACCCCATAGTTAACATAAGCAATGAAACTTAGGGCAGATACAAGGTATTATTTTACTTAATTATTTGGAAATAAGTGTTAAGTTGTAGGAACTACACAAACCAACGTTTATTTGCTTCGACTAAAACATGCTAAGATCTTTATGTAAGGACACCCTTATCCGTTAAAAAACTTCCAATATTTGTATGGACATGTGACATGGATACGTAAAAGCGTACAATTAATATTTATGGAAATAATAATTTGGACAAGGTCAAGTGTGAAGGAAATCATTTTGCCGAAATAATAATCGCACAAAACGCTTGTGGTATACAAAGTCCATTAATAATACATATGTGAAAACGCGAATAACTTGTGCCAACCACAATCCCATTATGTTAAAATTGTGCGACTCATTGTACTCAACTGAATCAAAATTAGTTTCAAAAAGTACTGGGATACTTTCCATAAAATTTGAGGGTAGACAGAAATATGTATTAGTGATGGTAGTTTAAAAACGATCGGACAGTTATCAGAGTGAACTTTAAATGAACGTTGTGTTTGGAAACAGGCAGAATTCTCGAATTTACATAAGCATTTGACGCAGAAGCTATAAATCTTCACAGAGATATTGATGGATTTAGCCGAATTTGTTTGCCAGTAGACGTAATATTAATATAAATATTTACTGTTGTCTGTCGTGTGTGGTGAAATATTTCGACTATGATGCTCATTCTCAAAATCATTAAATGTTCTATTAGAAAAATTTTGGAGAAAATGTAAGTATTACACGTTCATTGAAATTAGAGGTATCAATGGATAACGACACCCCCAAAGTAAACTATTTTGCAAGAAATAATCTTCGAAAGCCTGTGGTTTGGTTAACAATGGCACTAATTTCGAAGTGATTTGACTTAAGATCACCTTCGGATTTTAAGGTTAATGTCGAACGCGCCTCTATGCCTTCTTTTTATATAAAATCTAACGTTAAACGTGCAAACTAGTATAATTTATTTTAACCAATAGTTTTTTAGTTTAACCAAGTTAGCATAGGTTCCAGGGAGACCAAACGGTCGATTATGTCTGTAAGCATGTAATTAAGCTTATATATGTATATGTACGCTGTCTTACTGTTGGTCCGTCCTTTTTGTATCTTGATATTTTGTATATTAGCATAGTGAACAATACCATATTTAATACTGTGTATAAAGAACACGTAGATTATATTATCAGCGAGTTAATTGATATTTAACAGTAATTTTATTTTATTTATTGACTGCCTCGTTGGTCGAGTTGGTTGCAAGTGCGACTGCCGAACGGGAGCTCCTGGGT
>DWFO01000770.1:0-18396 GCA_018246595.1 Mimoniades nurscia nurscia
CATATCCAGACACCGAGTCAATACCTACTAGAAAATCTAAATTAGAAAAATTTTAACCCAGGACCTCCCGATCCGCAGTCGCACTTGCAACCAACAGGACCAATGAGACAGCAGCAGAATAATATTAAATAAAAGTCTATGTCGTTTATTTGATAGATGAGTTGCTTTATAAGTACAATAACATCTGTTACGCAATTTGAAAAGGAAGTCGTCCTTACGTAATCATTTTTACACGATCACTCATTTTAACGGACGTCATATAACGTGCTCCGGCATATTCCTCAGCAGAAATGTTATTATCTGTTAGTGTTAGAATATTATAAGTAAAGGTATTTAATCCTAATCATTTTACCATTCTGCCTTATACTATATCTATATATATTTAAAGAATCCTATTTCATCATTGTATTCATTTCATTTATTTGTTCTACGTCTGGGTGTAAAAATAATGTATTTACTCAAGTAGGAATATTAAAACAGTGAACAGAGGCGACGATCACGACAATGGTGCCAACTTACGCGACTAATAGACGTTCTATTTCTATTTTGTTTCGAGACTGCAACCGCTGCAACTTGATACTGTGACATTCGTGTGACGAATATTAAAATTTCACTGTCATCATTTTTTCATAACGCGCCTAAAGAAGTATAACTTCAAAAACTATTCCAAAACAAATTCAATTCCACTAAAAAGTAAAAGAATAATTAGTCAAAATCAGTACAACTATTGTTATGTTTGGAGTCGGTTGACGAAATGAGTACCTTCTCCATTTAGAAGTCGTTTAAAAACACCATTCGAGTCATTGACATAATTTATTAAATTTTCTTATATTAGTCTCAATCGGCGGAAGAGTTGGTATCGTGAGCCAAAAACTAACAGGCTTCCATTCACTCTGCCGGAGTCTGCCGTAAACATTATGTGCCATCCAATTTTCGTTACTTCCCCTTGCCGAACTTTTGTTTCATTTACAGTATTCCCAAACCATATAAATGTTGACAAAATGCTTGATACTCTGCCAAGAGTTGCGTTGCGAGACTTTAAAAGAGTTCTTTCCGGGAAATGTGACTTTAAAATGTTGAGTTCATTCATTGATGTCAAAATGTTTAAAGTGCAATAATGCACTTTAAACTTTAAATTTACATAAGGAAATTGGTGATTTAGAAACAGGCTAATGTATGAATAGTGTTTAATGATAAATAGGGCTTTGGTTACAACATCTACTCATAACAATTAACTTTGTAGAACAATAATTGATGGTTTTAATGTTTGACATAAGTTAGTTCTACTTTCGACACTTTTATCGTTCCACTGCTGGAACATGGGTCTCCTCCAGAATGGGAGGGGCAAGGCCATAGTCTGCCGCGCTGGCCAAGTGCGGGTTGGCAGACTTCACAGAAAAAAAATGTTCCCGGTCTCCCGGAGTGAGAGGTCGAATTGCAAACCACTAGGCTATCACTGCCAAGTTAGTTATTGTTCTATAAACATTTATTGTTCTACATTAATTATTGTTCTGTGTTGTTTTTGCTACGAATACCAATAAATATTTGTAAGAGGATAGTTTTTAAGCTTTACCTATAAATTTAATACCTAAATACATACTTAGCCAGCAATACTTAGCCTTAAATTTTACCTTTTTCATTCTGGCAGGAAAAATATGTCCAACTGTTGCATAATAAAAAGCTTAGTATAATGTTGATAATGATGCATTATTAAAATCGTGAAACAAATCACAAACATAAATAATCCCTGTTAATATATAAATATTTCTATAACACACCTATCTACCTCTTCGGGGATTATAGGTGTGATGTTACATTTTTACGTTCTATAACATATAAAAACTCACAAACCAATTATGTAGAAATAAAAATATTTATACAAAATTTGTGATTATATTATATACCTACATAAATCATCAACATCAGCATCATCAACATCAGCATCATCAACCTGTCTCAGTTCACTGCTGGGCAAAGGCCTCCCCAGGAAGGTTACTGCCCGAGTTTTATAGGTTAGTGACCTAAATAAAAGAATCCTACCAACTACATTAATTAAAAATAAATTCTCTTATTAGCTCTATACATGTAAAGCCTATTAATAATAACCAGCCACAATGTGCAGAGTAAAATTTTACACCACATTGGAACCAAGCCCCGTACTAGTCATTGTTCATTATAAATGTGCTTCATCCCGAGAACATGTTGGTATCTACTTACTTAGAATCCCGAAGGACGGCGAGCTTGCCTCCCCGATGGATAGATGTTCATTCTACCCGCTAACACGAAAGATAGACCTGAACCAGCTTTTTACAAGTCAGGCGTCATACCCAATATCCTATATCATTTCAATATTGTCGACACAGCATTTCCATTGGTTCACTCTCTACACATATTTTTATGTCTTCAGTCCTATTTGTTTTTGTAGTTATTTATTATATAACGTCAAGTGCAAAATTATTTACAAATATGCTTCAATAACCATGCCTGAAAGCACTGACGAATGCTGAGCCGCGTGACTTGATGCGCGTGAAATATATTGCATTTAATAAAAGTTTCACAGTTCCAACAAAGCTTCTGATTAAAATAAATCCTTATTTATTTATTTTATAGCCTATAGTTTTCCGTCCGCACAATTGGCGTTGCAGAAGTGACCCTTATTATCATTTCCAACAGGCACAGGTGAGATAACGAAGCCGGCGCTTGCAGCATTTTACCGCTCCGTGATAGGGCTGCCCGCTAACCGCGTGGACGAGATCATCGATACCGCATACGATCGCATGACTAGCGTAAATATATTTTTATTCTAAGTTATTACTTGTAAAACTGATGCAACTTGACAAGTATTTTGCTAGCAATGTTGATTTTTTTTTTTTTGATAACTTTTCCACCTTATTCGGCGCTATATTTATCTTAAAATAGGTACTGAATGTGATTATTTATACAAGACATGGTTTTTAGCTGAAAATGGCTGATTTTAAATCGAAACTCCATCAAACATTCGCTACATAGTAAGTCAATAAACAATACTCAACTACGCCATATTTTTTTCCAGAACCAATATCTAATTCTGGACTACGGAACCTACGTGCACTGCTTCACGAACTGGCTGATGGGGAAGAACCCCAACGGTCCCGGTCAATGGGTTCTAGTGCCACCTAAAGACTCCCTCCCACAACCGCCGTTTCCCGTGGACTACAGCGCGCTCAACACTGAACCAGCAAAGCTAGAACCGTACGCACCAGACAAAAAAACCAACAGACATTCAGTTATAGTTTAGTAAAAAAACAATATAATCAATTAAGTCCATGATGATAGTTATATCTATTAACGTATTGAACAGTTTGAATAAATCTTAAGAATTGTCGACTGAAACAAATTTTGTAACGACTTAAGATTATTAAAAAAATGTGATTTATTGACAGCATATTTTAAGTATGTAAATGCAAATGTTCCACGCCAACAGTTGTGTTGGGCATGAATGAATTATAGAAATCGGAGTTTTAGATCAATTTATAGTTTCTAGTCATTTGTTCTAAAGTAATGAGTAGCAAAGAAATAGCTCATAGGTAATAAAATAAATGTTCATTGATAACGACTGTTAATATACAACTTACCAGTGTCCCTAATGAAAATAGTCATAAACTAATGTATTTATTGTTTCTCACTATTGCAATCAGATAAATTAAGTTTATGTTACAATACATAGTTAGATAAAAGACCTTTAGGACCATGATTTGTTCATAAGGAAGTATAATATAAGTTTTCTTAAGTTCCTACACAGAAATAAAAAAATATTTAAAAATGTATCGTACAACGATTAAAACTTAGAAGTCCTACAACTGTTATTTTTGTTCTTAAATGGTATTGCATTTATCATTTATATATATTTATATATGACTAAAAGAAATAATAGAATTTCATTTTATTTCGGAAAAAAAAATTAATTTAATTTTTATATATTACCTAAACAAAGTTTTGTCAAGATATTTCAAAATGTGACAACTAAATGACAGTTCAGCTTAAAAAAGTAGCAAGGAAATTTTATCTCAATATTTCAAAATAAAAACATTTTAGTTTTTATTTTATTTGTTTATTATTTTTGTTGGTACTGCCTGATAACTAAGGATTACTTATCATTAACAATAAAAAAATGATATGACGGTAGAAATAAGCTCATTGAACTATAAAGGTAAATTAAGTAAATAGTTATATGAAATACGAATTGATAGATTTGCTTGCATCTTGAAAATGATACGCTTTATATTAAATTACTAGTAACTATCTCGTGCAATTCGACCAACCTCTACTGTCTTTTATGGTATGTTTAAGGATAATATTGTATATAGTAGCGTGTAAAATCTTTGCACAAGGTAAGCAAGAACTGCCTTAAAAAGTAAGCGTCTTCACATTTCACGATATAGCCTTATTTTGTACCTTAGAATTAACTTATTGTAATGTAATTAATAAACGGATTCACCAAAATTCACAGAATGATAATTATGTGTCATGCTCGTAATTTGAATTATTTCAACATACTCCCCAAACTACCGCATTACTTTCATTTATCATTGAAATGAGTATTCACTTATCCTAAAATCTCTATATATTTTCTATTTCAGGCATAGTAATAAATAGTCTCTTTTCCTGAGAGATAAATATTAACTTTTATTCATTAAATAAAATGCATTTAACGCTCCATCAATTCAAAATTGTATAGGTAGTAATGAATAGGCATCTGAGTAAGAGCATTCCGTAGTCCATTTGCAAATGGTCACTACACACTGAAAGTTACTCAATTAAAACACCAAGTTATATTATCCAGCAATTAAAGATCTCAACCACAATTGTAACAATTACGGGCGTATTTGATCCAATTCAATTATGCTATCTTTAATATATCCTCGTTATCCTGCCTCGTTGGTCGTGTTGGTTGCAAGTGCGACTGCCGAACAGGAGGTCCTGGGTTCGATTCCCGGGTCGGGCACTACTAAAATTTCTAATTTAGATTTTCTAGTAGTTGGGATCTGGATATGAGCCCGGTGTATGACAATAGGCTCACCACCTATTCCATCGTGGGACGTAAAAGTAACTGGTGAAATGTGGGAGTTCTACATTCCTCTGCCTACCTCTTCAGGGATTACAGGCGTGATGTTACTCTTTTAATATATCATTACATAGGAGTGATATTAATCTTTTAATTTTTATTCTTCAATCATTTGAGTAACACAACACACAGTAGGTTATATACATTGAAATGCTTAACTTAAAAAATATTACCAAAATATAAATATATTTACACACAAATTATAAGTCTTCAAAACCGAAATATATGATTGATGACAGCTCAAAGACAGATTGACGCTAAACACAAAGCAAAACTCGCTTCGTCCTTTAAAAAGCTGTTCAATTTATCATCAATCAATCACCCAACAACGACGTCCAACTGACAAATTGTATACTGTTCCACAAGTATCCTCTATTACGAACAAACAAATTTGTGATAAAAGCTTTTTAACAACAAAAATAAAGTCATAAAAACATAATTATTTTTGGTTTTTATTCTCATGCAATAAAAAAATAGGATAATCGTTTATTTCTAGTTGTGCTTGGTGTTTACTTAGAATATACACTAGTACCACGAATTCCGCATAAGTGTCTGGTGTATAACAATAGGCTTCCCGCCTATTCTATGTTGAGATTTACAACTGGAAAATCTTGGGAGCATACTACACTCCTCTGCCTACCTCTTCGAAGAAATACTGCCATGACGTTATGCACAACAATATATGTATAAGCTTTCTCCTATCTTATTATATTGTAACGCTTTTATGTTACAGGGCCATGTTTCATTTCTCATAAATTAGATTATTGTAATTAGATAATTCTCATAAATTAGAATTTTTTTAGACATCCTCATGGTAATTAAAGTCATTAATCAAATTACATAGATAATGCTGTTCGATTTCTAAAAATATAACATTAAATATAGAGATTTTCCTAAAAACTTGGGTAATGCAGCTTTATTAATTTATTCCTGGTTATATTTCTGTCTAATGTCAAAATATAAGAACAAATCCTTCAGGAGTTCAACGTATATGTTCGTTAACATACCCTTAAAATAATTGTACTCAAAAAACATTTGCTGAAAAATAAAATTTTACAGGCTCTAGCACCTACGTAACTACGGAATATGAATTGTCCAGCATCCGTTATCTTACAGTTTCATGCAATGAAAAAGGCAATTCGTGATTTTAAAAAACCACAAATATACAGATATTTCGCATGTCGCATTTACCAACCTGTCTAGTATATTAGGTGAAACGTGGGCGTGTTCTACATTCCTCTGCCTACCTCTTCGGGGATTACAGGCGTGATGTTACTTTTTTTATTTCAAAAGAATAAAAAATTATAAAGTTTGACTCCACATAAAATGTTTTCCATTAATTTAAATTCAATGCTAATCTATTGACGCCCCCTAATTACGTTATATGGGAGCTATCTTGCAGATCTGCAAATATCTTGCATAATTACTTAATAAAGCTAAGTGACGATATTAAAAGTCGTTTAGATGGTGACCCAATATCATTTTGTCGCAGTAATAGCCTTATTAAGTGACCCCGCATATTTTCCCCAAGAATATAGCATGATTAATGAGGGGCAACATTTGTCGATGTCAAGGTACCTTGCCCTGGTATAATATAAAGAGAAGACGGAGTTGTGGTCGATAGATTTATTCAGTTTTGTTTTACATTAGCTTAATCTAAGAAAAAAGATAAGTCTTAAATGCTTCATCACATTTCATCTTTAGTATACCATCATAAGAGAATTAGCGTAATAAATTAATATGTGCGTCTATGTTACCAAATAATAGTTCTAAACCTATGAAACTACTCCACAATATCATCCTTTGTACTGTTTATCTAATAAGCGATAAATACCTACTAGAAATATAGACAAGTCGATTCTAATAAGGATATTAATTGACGTGAAATGATTTAGAAATTTAATTAAGCTTATTTTAGAAGAAACATTAGGCATTTTTAATTATTCTACACTTAATATCCTACTTTATCTACGGATGGAATTTTAAAAGGAATAGCTAGTTGGCATCTTCACTCAACTACATGAAATTGGAAGAGTTTTGGAAAATGCTGTCTACAATAAAGCATTGCAGGCTGCAGACGGATTTTTCTAAAATATCCCTACACCATATCACGAGCATCGTATAATTGCTTTTGTATTCCTAACAACATTCTCATCTGTCAGATACAATTGACTGGAGCCCATGCCAAGTTCACTTTCAGCACGTACTAACTGTCTAACACTCTTACAAGAACTGTGAATTATCGTACATCCCAAATCTATAAATATCTTTGCATTGCATATATTAACACCCGCACCGGGCATTATCTCTACTTTGTCTCCATACAATTGCAGTAATGATTCGATGAGCTGTATAGCTTCATTATCTTCAACCCTCGGCCGCTGACCGCTAGTTAGCACCCTATTAAATCCAAACAGGACTATTTTTTCCAAAGTAATTTCAGGGTCCCTGCACAAATCGAAAGCTCTGTGGAAAGTTACTGGTATTGGATGTGTCTTTTCTATGACCTTAGAACAATACTCTTCATGTAATTCTTGACTATCTGTGAGGGCTCCAAACACAAATCTGTCGACATTCATCGCTTTATATGTATCTATATCTGATAACATTGTGTCCATTTCTTCTTGAGTGTAGCAGAAGTCGGACCCACCTCGGCATCTTATCATAATGTTTACTTTTACTTTCTGAAAACAATATTATACTATTAAAATAAAAAGAAGAACAAACGAAAATTCATTTCATTCATATCAAAAATATTAATAGTTTATACATATATAAAACCAGTTGACCCCGTGAACTTCGTACCACCTAACTTACGCAATAAACTGAAAATGGATATTGTTAATTATGTAAATTGAAGTACTTTAGTAATTAGAAGTAAGTTTAGTAACCGAGATAACAACTAGTCTATTTATAAAATGGGCTCACACCAAACATTTATACAAAACTTTTTTGAAATTGATTTGTTACTTTCGGAGATTACCATGGATGAATAAAGTAACATGAGATTTACATTTACATATAAATATATGTATACAATGACTGTGTATACATAAAAATAAACAGGCTCATCATACATCACCTTCACTGTATTCTGACAGCTGCAATTAGAACATGTTTTATACATCAATTTTCCTCTGCTTACATTATTTACCTGTAAAGATAATACATTACCATTACTACATATTAACAATTACAGTTTTCTGTACGCTATAAAAAATCTAATGTGACATTGGGTGACATAACAATTATGTAAAAAGGTCAATGAAAAACATTATGAAATTTTACTGCCTCAGTGTTCAAGTGGATGCAAGCACAACTGCTCAAAAATGACTTGACATGCACAAAAAAAAAAAATTTAAAAAGTCCAAATTAATTACTTTTATACTCACCAAATTCAAAACCTCTTTGACCAGTCCTGGTGATGGAGTAAGGCCACCCTCAGGAAGAGAACTACATACTTCCAATTCATCAGCACCACCATGTATAGCATTGACTGCTGATTCCAGACTGTCAATGCAAACTTCCAACATATCTGAATTAAAAGAATTACTTATTTAAAAGTTAATAATTATTGTAGTCTACAAATTTATTCACTTTTTAATAATAAATTGTATAGGAATTCAAAAAACACGTTATACCACGCCGGTAATCCCCGAAGAGTGTAGTACACTTCAGAAAAGGAACATTTAAAATATAAATTACTGTAATTAATGTAATTCCTAGAAAGAATTCATTTACCTGCAGTGTTTCGCTTTGTTTAAAAAGTTAAAAGTTATTATGTAAATTAAAGCCTAGTATGTGGCACATTTTAATTTACATAACAAAAATTGTGGTAAAGCAATTTGGTTTCAAAAATATAACTATAATCATGATGATATACGAATTTGAAATCAAAGTTTTTATTGTATACAAACATGCAGAATAAGTTTCAAAATATCATTTTAATTATAATATTAACTTGCAATAACAAAAACTAAGTTACATTCTACAATATTTCACTTACCTAGTACGCACTGATAGGAAATAAATATATTGGTGGTATGATAAGGTTCTTAAGTCCTAACTCAAATACTGCATTGTGTAGGTACATTTTGCCGCATTGAAAGTTTTGGTTATGTTAAAATGTCGTGATGACATATCGTATCAGTAAAAATGTTTCAAATTTCAAATAAATGTTATTTATTTAAACAATTCATGGTTTCATCGTACACAAAACATACAATTACGTGACAAAATGAAATTCAACATTTTTTTATTTAATAACAAATCTTATTACCAATAGATTCAATTTTTAAACGTATAGTTATTATTTGGCATATTTCATCTCGGAGGTGCTACACTAATCTTCATTCCTTTTGACATTTCGTGATAAAAGGACACGCGAACGTAGGCTCAATTTAGCCAACGTTCGCTTCTTTTATCAGGTATATTGTATTTTATAATTGAATATTATATTAATAAAGTGCCTGAAATCATTACATGAAATCACCATTCAAATATAAATATTCTATTCACCGTTTGCTATTACCATATGATTTGTTGAGGTTATACGCAAGTAAATTTGAATATTGTGCCACATATCGAAAGAAAGTGAACTAATTTTTAATTGGTTTGGTCTAAAGTCGAATTCTAGCGTGTGTTTCTTTTATGTCAACAGTTATGTCTCGTAGAAAAAATTTTGAAGAGACTGACAAGCTTACACGTATTGCTATCGTGAATGCTGACCGATGTAAGCCAAAAAGATGTAGGCAGGAGTGCAAGAAGAGCTGCCCAGTGGTGCGTATGGGCAAACTGTGTATCGAGGTGACGCCCAATGACAAGATAGCCACCATATCTGAGGAGCTTTGCATCGGATGTGGGATATGTGTCAAGGTGAGTCGAAATTTACCAAAAAAACTGTTAATTACTGAGTGGTATGTCTATAACATACATGTGGTTTACAAAACAACAGTAGTGTATATAGAGATTTATTTACATTGTTTCTTATGAACTGCTAGAATTAAAATTTAATCCCTGATGTCTATAAAAGTTACAACTTTAATCTAGGCACCTAATATTAGCATACAAAATACTTGAATATCAATGTAAGCTTAACTAATAATATTTTCAGAAATGCCCGTTTGATGCTATTACTATCATCAACATCCCATCCAACTTGGAAAAACAGACTACTCACAGGTATTCCAAGAATTCGTTCAAGCTCCATAGGTTGCCAATACCTCGGCCTGGTGAAGTGTTAGGACTTGTAGGACAGAACGGTATTGGAAAGTCAACTGCCCTGAAGATCCTTGCGGGTAAACAGAAGCCCAATTTGGGAAGATACTCAGTGAGTTTTAAACCTTTTATTATCAGCTACAAAATATATTTATTACTATCATGTTAATACACAAAACCTTACTTAAATACTTACAATATAATATGGTATGGCAAAGTTGACTTTTATTAAATTCAAATACCATTTATTCAAAATTGATTCATTACAACACTTTTTGCACATCAAAATAAAACTACCACCACTTCGGCAAATGCATAACTATGGAGAGGAAGCCATGAAAGAAACTCCATAGGTGTGCTTCTGCATGTTTATAAAATATGCACTTATGTTAAAATATGAATTACCTATAATTTTAAGCTTTAGAATTATAGCAACTCATTTCTAAACGTCTACATCTTACATGTAGTCTGCAATTGAGTAATAGGCTTTACTACATAATTGAAACATGATGAATTTCTTGAATTTACAAACTGACAAACTTACCATTTCATTTGGTAGTTTGTTATAAAAGTGTATACACCTACATATGAGTTAGACATTTTATGAACCCTAATTGTAGGCACTGCAAGTTTATTTCTATTTCTTAAATTTTGTTGATGGGAACCTATTATCTTGGAATTCCCGGCAAAAGCTTGGAGCCTGGATTTTTACTAGATATATGGCTATAGGCCCACCCCTTATTCCATGATGGGACATAAACATAACTGATCAATTGTGGGAGTGCATTACACTTATCCACCTACTACTTTGGTAGAAATAAAAGTGTGATGTAATGATTGAATATAATAAGCTTCATATAAATGCAAAAATTTCGAGTTTTAAAATTAGGTCAATTAACAACTTTTGTCAACAACAATAAGTTCTATCATATACATATATATTCTTCTATCTACATATTAAGAATAAGAATGTGAGATTGAATTTAAAAAACATAGGTAATATTTATGAGTAATATTTTAGTAATGGAATTATACATAATAAGAAAGAAAGAATAAATTAAGAAATCATAGGTGATATTATGAGTAATATATGCTAATATTGACTAACACAATTTCAAATTGTTGCTGTAATGATAATATCATTGACATATTTATTGTTAAATTGCTTGCTTTATACATTTCTTGGAAAATTGTGTCTAGTTAGCTATTTAATTGAGTTTCTATGTTGGTTCAGTTGCCATTATTTTACTACTTAGATTACATAAATCTATCATCGTTTTTCTTAACTTAGTGTATGTATAATTTTCTATTATTTATCTATGTAACACCACAATAGTTTTTTCTATAAAATTTAGATATATATAATCATTGATATTCCATTGCAAAGCTGTTAATTAAAATATATCGTTTTCTAAACTGTCTTAATTTAATTTATTTTTTGTTCAATGTAACCTGTTCAATGTAACAATGTAACCAAAATTTTTAATCTATCTATTTATCTAATTATTTCTTTATGTAGTAAAAATATGCCTATGTAAACTTCCCATGCTTAATAACAAATTTCACATCACTATTGACAAATATTTAACATAAATACCACATGTTTAATTTAAGGAACCAAATTAATGTTGGCAAATATGATTTTTATATATTTTTTCTCAATAAAGGATCCCCCAGACTGGCAAGAAATCTTGTCACATTTCCGTGGTTCAGAGCTCCAGAATTACTTCACGAAGATCCTGGAAGATGATCTAAAAGCTCTAATAAAACCGCAATATGTTGACCAAATCCCCAAGGCTGTGAAAGGAACTGTAGCACAATTATTGGACAGAAAAGATGAAAAGAATAATCAGAAAGAAATATGTGCTATGCTTGGTAAATTTTATGACATATTTCATTCATATTGTAGTTCTGTAAAATAGACAAAGGAATTTACATAAACATAAGTAAGAGTGTTTTCAAGATTTATTTGTAACAATAAGGAGTCACATTTCATTAATAGTTACAGGCACTGGTACCTCTAGCTTGTTTATTCTTGTCTAACCCCTAGACATAAGGACCAATATATCTATTTTCAAGATTTCAAAGATTTTCAAGTCATTGATTAATAACTAACACGAACCAATGTTTAATATTCCCATTTACAAATTAAATGCTAATGAAAACTATACATTCAGGCTCTTTCGTAAACATTGATATGCCTTTTTGTTTCTTGTAGAACTATCACACATCCGCGACCGTGAGATCTCCGCCTTGTCCGGTGGAGAGCTCCAGCGATTCGCGTGCGCTATGGTGTGCATACAGAATGGGGACATATTCATGTTCGACGAGCCCTCCTCATATCTAGATGTGAAGCAGCGTCTTAACGCCGCTCGCACAATTCGCTCCCTTATACATCCTGATAAGTAAGTTGGTGAAGAACGCTTTGAAAACTGTAAAGGAAAAAGCTTTGACAGCTCTAATATCGGATAAATTTAAAATGTCGGTGTGGAGTAAGAATATATTCCCCGACCCCGTGTCGGTTATAGAGATAACCCCTCAGGGGAGGCATAATGTCCATGCAATAGGCTGATGATGATTTACAATTATTAAAAAATGTGGTTCACTTTTTTTCACACTGAGATAAGTTTATAAATTAAAATAAAATTTATTTACGCTAATAATCGATACAGTTTTGAGCTGGATGTACTTGATATATAGCACAAATGTTTCAGATTCATAATCGTAGTGGAGCACGACTTGTCCGTGTTGGATTACCTGTCCGATTTCATCTGTTGTTTGTACGGTGTGCCCGGTGCATATGGTGTGGTGACTATGCCTTTCTCCGTACGGGAAGGTAAATATAATACATCAGATTGCAACTACTGTTACCATAATTAGTCTAGTAAATACTGATTTCGTAAATGATTTTGATGTTGACTACCTCGTTGGTCGTGTTGGTTGCAAGTGCGACTGCCGAACGGGAGGTCCTGGGTTCGATTTCGGGGTCAGACGCTACTAAATTTTCTAATTTAGATTTTCTAGTAGTGACTTGGAGTCTGTATATGGGCCCGGTATATGGCAATAGGCTCACCACCTATTCCATCGTGGGACTGGTTATACGTGGGAATGTTCTACATTCCTCTGTCTGCCTCTTCGGGGATTACAGGCGTGATGTTACTTTTGTTTATTCTGATGTGTGTATGTCTGTTTTCATTATACAGAGCGAAGCTGACCTTAAATTTTGTGAACAATATTTTTGGTTTCAGGTATCAATATATTCCTTGATGGTTTTGTACCTACTGAGAATATGAGATTCAGAACTGAATCACTGGTGTTCAAAGTAGCTGAATCGGCCACAGAAGAAGAGGTGAGTGCTTCTAATATCATAGAACCATAGAACCAACACTTTATTATAGAACCACGTCTAAGTCCACCGCCAGACATAGGCTTTCCCTAGGGGGTTTTCTCTCATAGTCCACATGCTTGGCATGTTGGTTAGGGTTCACAGAGCACAACTTCTCACTCCGCTGTATGTTGCTGCTTGCAGGCGGCCATTATAATTAAATTTGACTGATATTCTTTTCTATTAATATAATGTGGACTCTAATAGTCCACATTAACTGCAGTATGGCTCCATCAAATATGCCTGTTGCTCGGCCACAGTATTGCTTGGTAGATTCTTTAGCAACATGTAATGTAAATTTTGCTGCCTAATTGGTCAAGTGGTTGCATATGAGACTGATGAACGAGAGGTCCTGGGTTTACCAGGTCGCGCTCTATTTGTGATTGGACAGGTGGACAGGATTACTTTTACTATACTCTTCTGCATACTTATTGAAGCATTACAGTCATGATGTTGTATTTTTTTCTTGAAGATTACTTAACTGTGCAGCACATAAGATATTTTTTATTTCAGATACAATGTCAGGTAAATCACACAGCTTATTAATTGTTTTAATTATTTTGTATAGATTAAAAGAATGAACCACTATGATTATCCGGAGATGTCCAAAAACATGGGTGACTTCCACTTACAAGTAATGTCTGGTGAATTCTCAGACTCAGAAATTTTAGTGCTGCTAGGAGAGAATGGCACTGGCAAGACTACATTCATCAGAATGTTGGCAGGCAACTTGGAGCCAGATGAGGGTAAAATATATAACTGCTATTAGTAAATATTAAAAAAAAAGTTAACATTTCAACCAATATGAAAACAATAATTCATATTAGATTGCATAAACTAACTACAAACTTACAACAAGATACTCCATTTCTTTTTAATTTATTTTTCATGTCATTAAACATATCCATGCTAGTATGGTGTGGTAGAAAACACTATGAGCCCCCTACAATTTAAGGAGAGTAAAAATTAAAATTTTACAACCTTTTATGCACATACATATATATACTAGCCCTGTAATGTATCAAATTCAACAGATTTTCCATGAATTATGCGCCTTCCGTTTGTATAGTTGTGGGTTTTTCCTCTTTTTTTATATACTGAACATGGTTTAATATTGAATAATACTAGATGCAATCAGCATGTCATCTTGATAGATTGGCAGCAGCAAAATTTCCAGAATTATTAATGTATGGGCATGAAGAATGTAAAAAAAAATCAGTTTATTAGGATATTTATATTAGTGTAAGAACCCAAAACGAAGAGTCAATAATAGTTACTTTGGTTCCCATATTATTTGTTATTTTCAGAGTACTTGCAATCACTAATTTAAAATAATTTCAAATTCTGAGGTTTTATTCGTGAAATATAAAGGAGTAAATGAAAATTTATTTTATTACGTTACATTCTATTTTTATGTAAATGTGTAACATAAAAATAAAATGTAACGTAATAAAATAAATTCCAAGATTATTCGTGTATCCGAATTTAACCGAAATGGCAACACTGAATAGCCAACTGTCAAGTTGAGGAATTTGTCAAACGTAGTGAATCCGAAAATTCTTTAAGATTCAATACGGAATCGAATTATTAATTATAATCATACATTAAAACAGTATAGTTTACTTCATAATATATATTCGTGTGTTTAGAGAGATTAGCAATGCGAACGATGTGAATGATTCGGATTGAGGTTATAGGTTAATAGTAAATTTAAGTGCATTTTGATGAGTTAAATCGGAGTGTAGTGTTCCTGTTATGGCTAGGACTGAATTGTTCGATCTATTTTTCCATCCAGTATTTCAGAAGTGCTTGAAACATGTTGAATCTTCGTTGCCGGCTGAAGGTTTGACTCACTTTCGTATGTTTCGTATGTATCGTACGTTGATTTTATTTTGACTTGTTTTTGTTCTACATTTTCAATATGACTATACAAGCCAGACATGATATTATAAAAGCATATTGTAATTGTTATTTAAAAATATTTTTTTTTGTTCATTAAAGTGTTTTCTCTGTTCCAAATTATACATCCATACCAGCGATGCCAGAGATATTTTGCTATGTCGGGATTTTGAATTTTTTTAAGTGATAAAGTGGAATTCTTACATTGAAAGTGAACAATAGTAAACAAACATATATGATTAGAAGTTTTTAAATATTTACTTTTGTGAGTTTTTAATTATGTTTACATGCAACATGTATGTAAATATAATATTTAGAATATGAATATGATATTTAATAGACATGTCCCTTATAGGGTAAGCAGAAAGCACAGAGCGCCAAATATCTCTATCCTTACAAGCCTGCCGCGCTTCTCCTAGATTCATTACTCATTACTTATTCCAAATTATAAGGGACTGATATTATTTTTTAGTTATAATTCTTTACAGGAAGTGATAATGTATGTTTGTTTAGCATTCCATTTCAAACCTAGATTCTAATATATTCTTAGATTTCAGATCTTGAAAGTTTGTTTCCTAATCATTGTACATTTCTTCTGTAGCACATACCCATGACATAAAATACATGTAAAGGTTCGAGATGTTTCGTTTGAAATTGGGTGACTTAACAATATACATTTGTTGCTTGCCTAACCCATTCATGTGATGAAATTGGTAATGGATGTCTTCATACAATGTTGAATTTTATTACACTTATTGCTTAGTTTTTACATTTAATTTAAGTTCTAGGATATGTAATATTTCAATACCAAGTTTTGATGACAACTGGGCCAGTTATTCCAGTGTGAAATTAGAATTAAGCAATAGATGTAATTACTTTTTATTTTACTTTAATGAGGAATCAGATCATGTATATGCAACTTTATATGTCTGCATCTATTGATTCCTAACATGGTTATGATTTGAACATAATATCGGACGTGTATTGAAGGGGTACACAGAATAGACAATAGAGTATTACACTCCTACTTATGACTAATTATGTTTACATTCTACCATGGAATATCAGGGGAGCCCATTGCCATTCACCAGACACAAATCCACGTTGAGAGCTGCTATAAGTAAAACCCTAAATTACTCTTCTCATTTGACTCACAAAGTAGTTATTGAACATCTGTATTAAACATGTTTTATCTAGCATCCCTTCCGTACATCACCATTCCTTGCATACAATAAAATAATAATGGTTTCTTATCTTGTCCTAAACTAGGCAAAGTCTGTGTCATTTTTTATCAGACAAAATGATACACGAAAAATGAAATTTTGTAACATACATAAATCATTTTATGGCTATTTACACATTGGTTCTCATTGTACAGATATGTGGCTCGATCATAAATGGAATAGTCAACCCTGGGCTAAAAAGATGTGGTAATTAAAAAATCTAACTGACAGACTGACAGGCCAATTCTGTACTTATTGCATGCATATTACAGGTGTAATGTTACATATATGTTCTTTTTATATTTAATACATTACATACACATGTAGGTACTACTGATGGGGTGCTCCTATTTCATCCATGTTCAGTAGTTATGGAGTTAACAATCTATGAATCACATAAATCTCACCCTTTTCTTTATAATATTGATGTAGAATTATAAACATTATTCATATTAATATCACATTAATATACTGTCTCATTGAATGAAGTGGTTGCAAGCACGACTTTTTAATCGAGAAGTGCTGGGTTGAATTTCTGAATATTTTCTTAGACTTCCTAGTTAAAATTTCATGTAGTTGCTTGGAGTGTAGGTTTTCGCCCCAATTCACTGGAATGTTGATGTAACTGGTGAAATGTGGAAGTGTACGACACTGTGCTGCCAATGTTTTCGGGGATTACACATGTAATGTTACATTACTAATATACATTAATATATATATTTTACTCAACTCCATCCTTTGTTAATTATTCATTATTATATTGTTTTCCATTATTAGTATTTTAAATGTTCATAATTTTATTATTATAAGTGGAGCATCAGAGTTCTCATAATGATATATATATAAGGATGGTTAATTATAATAGTGCCTAAAATTTATTCTATTTCAAATCCTGTAGGTTCCGGCCAGCTGCCACAGCTGCATATTAGTTACAAGCCTCAGAAAATATCACCCAAAACACAGGGCATGGTCCGTAACATGCTGCATGATAAAATAAGAGATGCATATGTGCATCCACAGGTGAGATGTTAATAACAAACTTACATAATGCTGTACATAACATGTGAATACAAGAAGTATAAAATGATGACAAATCTTCACAAATGTTAGAGACTTCTTTGTTTGCTATGGCAGGTTAATATTGGGATCTTGTTCCATGAAACAACATGTTCGGTGATTACAGGCGTGAAGTTACTTTTTTTTGTTCCATGGAATCTATAACTCCATGGAGTTGTAGATTTCATCAGAGGCTGTATAATAGTCTGAATTGTGTGACATTGATCTTGGGTTTTGTTTGTTAAATCATTGTTTGTTTTAATGCTTATAATAATTAGAAATAGAAAACATTACTGTTACAAAAAAAAGAGAAGTAGTTACTTTAATAGGTTTTTATGAGAAAAATGGCATGTTTAATGCATCAAATATTTTCCTCAATATATTAAATATTCACACCACAAATATTCACATACACACTACTCCTATTCAAATTCAAATAGCATTTATTCAAAATTGGTTTATTACAACACTGTTTGGACATATTGAAGTTCTATTTGTTGGTAATCCTGAAA
>DWFO01000771.1:0-18395 GCA_018246595.1 Mimoniades nurscia nurscia
AACAAATGCGCATTTTCATTCTCATCGTTAAAATTTTTCTTGTTGATGTACTTATGTAGGTAGTTTTATACAACGCAGTGATGAGAAAAATTTGTAAATATGTAGTACTATTTTGGAATCATATTGTATTGGGAGTAATAACTTCCTCTATCCTCTTAATGGATTCCACGTGCTCTATGGTTGTAGTCTCAGGGAAATTGTTAGTATTATTATATTTTACCGCCTAATTCCCTAAGGATGAGGTCGAGTGCACCAACCGACAAATATCTCTATTCTTTCTTACAGACCTGACGGTATTTCTTTTACATTCATTGCTGACATGCACACCGGTTTTGGATTCCATAATGGCGCATAATCGTATTTAAGTTTTTTTTGTGAAACAAATGAAAAATGAAAATTCACGATAATTGTTTACGGAAATCAGTTATTAACATTAATTATATAATCGTTTTAGTACCGTGTGGCTTTGATGCGTATGAAACCTGAAAACCCGCGCTTGGCCGGCGTGGCCGAGTATGGCCTTAAGCCTTCATCCGTAACTAACTTCGAAGTAACGAAACAGTGGAAGTTGATAATATTTTAATGCTTTCCCCATAATATCTATATCACATACATATGCTATAAAGTTATAATACTCATTAAATAGTTATAAAAAGATAAATAAAACATAACCATTCCGATGCTTTGAGCCCAGAATCGAATAATTCTGTCGTAACGACGACTATAACCATAACCGAAACCTCTTATTTCTTTATTTATTACGGTTCCATTTTAAAGTATCTCTATTATTATGCAATTGGAAATAGTATAATCGAGTTAAAAAACATATTTTTGTATGAATACCGTCATTGAAAAAATTATAGAAATAACTATTCAATACTCATACATAAAATACGTTATACCTTCCTCTCTTATGTCATGATAAAACATCTTTAAATTTTGTAGAATATGTTGAATAATTTTTAATGGATTTTGTCAGTTAATTCGTCATATAATTAATCGCCTTAGTATTGATTTCATACAGACTTATTTCTATGAGATTTGAATCTGTTATCTATTAGCGTCAGTAATAAGTAATAAGGTAGATCTCTTTAGAATAGAATTTTACGCTGGTTAGATTATGACCATAAGTATGTTTATATATAACTATAAGATGTCTTGGAATATTATTATTATTATTATTATTATTGAAATATTGTACATATAGTGGTAATCATTCTATTATCACTTGGGAAGTATTGCGGATGCTACCCTCTCACTGATTATACTCATTATAATCTGCTAATGTCTATATTCACATTGAACTCCTGATCTGAAACTAGAAGATCGGGAGATGGAACTCTGGGAGAGTTTGAACTAGCTATCACTCTGTGAATAATAGCGAATGTTAGCATATTGTGTCTGCAAGTGGAAAAATCTTATTTATACATATGTGTAGGTATTTCATTTTTTCACTCGTCTTACATAGGTACATCCGATAAGAGTCGCCAATTGTTATATAATATACACAAGTAGAACCGGATCCGAAGTATCCGCCTTTTTAAAATTTGCCAACATTGGTCACACGTTTAATAACTGACCGTTGTGGTCGACACTCAATTTAACGCATCATTTGTTATCATTCTGTCTGTACGTTTCCTTGTAATTCGTATGTCCCGAACACTTCCCGTATCTTCCCCGTGGTGTCTATAAATCGTACTCCGTCCGTTACTTGGTGCGATAATGTCATAGCAAACGTATTTATCTATCGATAACGCAACGTTGTGTCCGCGGTCTGTCTGTTCAAACATGTGTATTTGTACGCACTGACTTGTGAGTTGTACGGACGTGGACGTGATGTGATGCAAGCCTTCGTTAGTGTAAACGTCGCTGCTTGATTAGTGTTGGACACGTTAGCACTCACTGGAGATATTGGACACTGTTAAAATGCAGCCTCCGTCGCGACCTCGCTACAAATGGCGGGGAGTTCGTGAAGAAAGACCTCGGTTAGGCCCGAAACTGGTATATAGCCCTAAAACTGCGTCTGTGTAAGCCAGTACATATAATCACCTTTACCTGACACTCATTAGTATATAAATATTATAATCAAGGAAAACCCATTAATACGTTGTTTCTTTTATTACTTGATTCCGTGTGTGTGTCAGGAAGAGTTTTTCTAAGAAAAACATGTCTTATTGTCAAAGTATTACTGAGAAAGTGACGTAAGCAGAAGAAGCGAGTCAGTTGTAGATATATTCGATACTGTTTATTCTCGGCCTGTACATACAAAATACCATTTCTTTGTAAGGTAAAACTTGTAATGATGAAATTTTACAAATTAATCATTGAAATTGTATTAATACATACACTCGGCTACTCCGTTGCTTCTAATGTTTACGATATTGATAACACCTACTCAATGGATTCAAAGAACTGGAACACAGGCGATCATTACCCACAGACAGAATTAGGGTGTCGATAAATATACCTCGTAAACTATGCGTTTGGAGTCACGTATACGGAACCAGCTAACGAGCTGGCGCACTCCGCTTGGCCAATTCCTTTTTAATGGTTTATAATAAAGAATTTACGATGTGTTGATACGTTTTTTAAATAACGCTTGTCTCTAATAATCTCACACGGGTTAAAGCTTTCACAGAAATACCGGAAACCCTTAGTACCGGAGTACAAAAAGAGAGAGCTGTAAATTATAAGAGTTTTAACTGAGACAATAATATGGAAGGTTTAATCTGTTGACGTCTTATTGCAAAAATATTCCTAAGTTCCTAAGATGTACGACTTGAGAGAATACACTAAATCGCTTTACAATAACGTCACATGAAGTACATAAATGTATATTAATGTATATATTTATTGTGAAATATGTTTTATTTGCTGTGTAGAAGTTTCTAAAATTCCCGCGATTCCTTATGAAGTTCCTTACTGGAAGCATAAAAACTAGGATCACTGTGACAAAATCGCGCAAAGCTCTACCTAAGAATATTGTTTCTGTTTCATAAAATGTAAGTATGCGTATGTAAGTATACATATGTATATTATTTTATAATATATGTATATTATATGTATTGTATTTATATGTTTGTAATATGTATGTATATATATGTAAGTACATTTAAAATGTATACCAATGCCGTTGTTGTGCCTACCGCATATTCACACCATCACCCTGGGTTGACTGGTAGAGAATGCCATTAGGCATTAAGTCCGCCCTTTGTAACCTAACTTTAGGTAAACAATGAAGAATAAATAAATAAAAATAAATAAATAGGTCCTACTATGGAATAGGTGGTGAGCCTATTGCCATGCACCAGGCACACATCCAAGGTTCGACCCACTACTAGAGGATTTAAAATAGAAAAATTTAGTAGTGCCCAACCCGGGAATAGACCCCAGGACCTGCCGTTCGGCAGTCGCACTTACAACTAACACAACCAACGATACAGTCAATATCAGATTAAGAGTCACCTGTTTTGACTAAATAAGTCGGATATTGACAGATGACAGACCTAGAAGCACTCGAGTTTGGGGTCGATGTATAGAATAAAGAAAGTAAGATTAGGCATATTTAGTACTCCGTGCTCACTGTCTACCTCGTAAGGGACTTGGTGAGACGATATAATAAATGCCAAAATGAAAGATTCCTTAGGTACTAGTACCACCACTATATTGTTATTAAATAAAACAACAATTGCAGACGTAAATATATATCATAATATGTTATTCAGCATTGGATCATGTTGTTAATATTCGAATCATTGCAATCTAAGCACGTGCTTTATTCGTAACTTGGTGCATTGATGGTCAATCCAGGTCCTCAGGGCTGATATTTTGGCGTATACTCCAGGGTAGTTAGGTCGTGCGCATCCAAGTCCCCACGATACCACTCCGGCTAGTTTTCCATCGTGGACTAAGGGACCGCCGCTGTCACCCTGGAAGTTATGGATAGTATTAAATAAATGATAAAATAACAGTTTCGCTTAACGGCTTAATTATTTAACTGGCGCATATTTTTCAGTACAAATCTTGTAAATCATGTTTCTAACTAGGCCGGAACTAGATAAATAATGGACTTCATTAACTCTTGTTCCAGGGTCAGTCTATTGAAAATAAGTGACATTCCGTTCAAAGGCTTTTAAACAGGTGTTATTCTCTAGTAACTTCTTATTAAATAGTTCTCATAATCAATATACCCATAACGTTACTATATAAGTCATGAATAGTAACAAAATATTATCATTAGTACCAGCCTTTCTCAGTCAACGGTCGGAAACAGGCCTCGGTTTATGTACGTCGACGCGTCGTAGGAGATTTTTGCCAACAACAGCAAAACTGTGGTAGAAATTTGTATCGAACTGTAAATTCCTAAGCGATTACCTGACAAGCGTCCTTTCCACCTTCGGGTATACCAGCGCAAAGCATGTTCTGTGTGATGCGGTACAGCGGCATGTAGGCACGCTCGCAGACAGCCGAGCTCACTTTGGGAATCAGCACCATTTGCAGGGTTGACGGGTAACCACCACCTTCCTTTGAGGATGAAAAAAATAAATTTAAATTAGTAGAAAAATGACGTTTACAGTAGGGTAAAAAAATTAAAGTTCAAATTACAACGAATTAGATTGGCTAGAAAATACGAGTGAAACGACTGAATTAAAATAAAGAAATCTATCCAAATTGGGACGAACGTAACGTCATACCTCTAACTCCGAAGGAGATAGGCAAAGTAATGTAGTACACTCCCACTTTCAACCAGTTACGTTTACGTCCCACTATGTAATAGATGGTGAGTTTACTGCCATAAACCGGGCACATATACCCAGACTCAAAGCCACTACTAGAAAATTTAAGTCAGAAAAATCGAACAGTAAAACACTCGGGATTTAAACCCAAAGCCTTTCGGTCTGTAATTGCGTTTGCAACCAACACGACCAAGAAATAAGTCAAACTAAAACAATTAAAATACTTAACTAGTGTTGTGCATAATTATTTTCTTAAATCTTTTTATGCTCTGTAAGTTACAAATGATATTTAGTTATTTACCTTAATGTTTCCCCATCCAGTAACCATAGTTGCTTCGCCGTCTGAAATCTCTTGATCTTGGCTGTACATGTTGATTGGGGCAACGCGTTCGTTAAACTTGAGAGGCTTTTTCAACCATAAGATAGCAATGTCGCTGTCCATTTTGTTGTAATTGAAACCTGGATGCCAGACGAGATCTCCAACTGGGTACAGCTCCCCACCGTTTTGGCTGGACGATGAACCGACGCGGACTTGGTATTCGTTCGGTGATGTCCTACAGATTTGAATCACATTATTATTAATTAATTGATGTGATAGTTAATGCAAAGGCGTAAAAATTAAACGTGATGAAAACACGTATATGTATCCTTGTAAGTTAAATAAAATAAATAAACAGTTCAGTGAAGCCGAATTACGGATGGCGGAAATATTAATTTTAAATGTGACAGAGAATTAAACGTCTGGATTTTGCCTTCCGCGTACGGAAGTATCTTGATCCACGTTAAGATCAACAATAATAAACTACACAAAAATAACGAACTGAGAAAACGAGCGCAGAGTTTATTTTCTTTGCTTACAACGGTTAACGGGACGACAGTGTTTAAGAAAAGATAAATGTGCGTAAGCATGATATTTTCAAATAATGTCCTAGACAATGTAACTGATATTCACGGTACAAATTGGGAAAATTAATATTAAAAAGTTAAATTGGGAAAACGTAATTTTGCATATAAACACCTTCGCTGACCACTTTTCATTTTTTTAGTAATTTACACTTTGGAAATAGCTACAGCTTTTTCTCGTTGTATTTGTAGAAAAAAAAATTCGATTAGACAATTTTTAGTAATAATTCATGTGTGTTTCTCAAAACATATTGAAAGTTATGACATTATTCAGAACCATAATTTGACGATTTGTAGGAAATAAGGAAAAGGAGAGTTTTCTTTGAAGTAAATTATTTGTGTCCGGTTCATGACCTATTCCGTAGTGGGACGCAAATGTAACTGGTGTAATGTGGGACTGTATTACACCCCTTTGCCTACATGCTCCGTAAGATACAAGTGTAATAATGCTTTTTTAAAATTATGACTCACCCAAGAACGCAATGGGCTGCAGTGACAACCAGGTCATTAGCAATTATAGTTCCTCCACAAGAATGTCTTCCTCGACTAACGATCGAAACTTGGTACGGAGCTTTCGTGATGTCAATGTCCTCACCGCCCACGATTCTGATGTCGGAAGCGGTTTTAGAGACAGGCGTTGAGACTGAAAATTATTTCGCTTTTATTAATTGATGCGGAAAGTTCGTTTATCCAAGCTGCCGTGATTTTTTTTAATGGACCTACTACTTATTTTTATTGCACCTCAATTCTATGGTGACTTTTAAATTTATAGTCAAATCCTTTGATTTGACTATAAATTTAAAAGTTACAGTAATAAAATTAGCACATGATGGTTCCTCGTTCTGCATGATAATTACGAATTACCAATATTTTAAAATTTCATTAAATATTTTGTTACAATTTTAATACTATTCAAAAGTTTTACAAGATAAAATATTATGTTTATGTATATACATATGTAGATAAAAAATTAAAAAATTATAAGACATTAAAATTAATACATATTAAAATTGATATCTTCGTTCTGTAAGCTTTTAATTCATTTCCCTTTTCCACAAGATCTTTTTAAGTGATAGCATGACTTTTGTACATACATAATATATTTTGCGAATGTCTTTTTTATTCTCATTACATATAGTAGGGTATTTAAAAAAACAAGAATTAACAAAAAGGCTCTTATCTACCGCAGCGTAAGAAATAAACATTAAAATTATATTATCATTTAACATTTTAATGAAAATCTATAAAATCACTCTCATTAAAAAATCTATAAAATCACTTTTAATAAAAATCCATAAAATCACTTTTAGTGAAAATCCATAAAATAATTATTGTCCCAAATCTATAACAGACAAAAACACTTGAATTCCAAATATTAACTTACCCGCCATTCCCATGAGTGCAACCCATAACGTTAGTGTGAACATTTTGTTTCTATAAACTAATAGTACTAGCCATAGTTCCTATTGACGAATCTACATTTATACCTGAGAGTTACAAAAGATTTATTATTAGGTCAATACAATTATCTAGTTGATAATACTAGACCTTCACACCAATTTGTACTAGTGACAGATAAGAGCAAGATTTTAGATAACTCAATGTTTATAATTTTAACTGTTGTGATTCGAGTACTTGATAAATGTTTAACGACACGTGAGTATTTTGTTGATATAAATAAACGATTGATAAAGAGTTTATTTACTTCTTTAATACAGGATACGACTTAAAGATAAAAGTAGTCAGACAAATTTGAGATTACGTCAAAATGCTTGAAACTCAAAGCGTCGTACTTTAATAAATACATACAAGACTATATAATACGTAAAAAAATTAATAGAATATGTTATGTACACACATAAATAAGACTCAGGATCTCTATGGTCTGGACATTAAAGCCTTTCTTAAACGTAAATTGTTATCAACACGTTCCGAGAACTCAAACATTTTTTTTTGTTTGTTCGTTTGTTTGACCATGACCATGCGAATCTCAGGAATCAATTTCGACTAGGGCAGCTGAAGGATTCTGAATTTAGCGGAGCCTACATATTTTATTATTATTATTATTATTACTTTTTTATTTCACTGTTGCATACTGATCTCCTCACACAACGAGAGGCTTAGCGCCATAGACTGTCACGCTCGCCAAGTGGGAGTTACCTGGCAGACTTCACACACCTTGGATAACAAAAATTTAAATTAAATATCTACATTTTCTAACTACATGTGTACACATGCATCATTTTAACAAACTCTCTTACTCCAACGGTAACATTTGTCCTCATTGCTAGTCGAAACCAGAAACTTTTAGTGCAGCAGTCAGTTTTACTAACTATGAACTCAACATACCAATCAATCAAGCCAAATCGATTGAAGCTAAAATCGAAAAGGGAGGCCGTCAAACAACTTATAAAACTTATTTTCAACCATATATTTATGGCGCAAAATTGTGTGTAATGAAAAGTATGAGATAAATATGTTAAAAGTGATAAAATCCTGTAAGCACAGCAGCACTTTGGTGTCGATTAATTTGTGGTTGAAGTTATTTTTATCAAAACTGCTTATAAAATGATCTGCGAGGAACATACTATTAAATAGCACGCGTAAACTATTGTACAGCGAATTTGCATTTTAATAAAAAACGCGTATATTTTTATATAAACACACCAAGAAGACTAGAATGTCAACGAAAACGCCCAAAGGTTATTATTGTGTACGGAAGGTAGTTTTGTCAAATAACATTAAAATTTGGATAGCGTCATTTTAATATTGCGGCTCTCCGCATCTGGTGTTCAAGGTGACCGCCGACACAGCCAGCCGCAACCACACATCACAAACTGAAAATTTTGTTTTATAATTCACTTTCATTTTTAATTATTTCAATTTTCAATTATTCTGTTCTAAATTTGTTTTCAATGTACACATGTGTTTTGTTTTTTGAACAAACGTTATTTTATATTTCATCTTCATTACCATCATCAAAAATCCTTTTATCGTTTCGCTACACGCTAATCGGATGCTGCCACACAAAGAGGCAATAGTCTACCACATTATCTACGTATAAAACGTTGACATTGATAGTCGAACTGCTAACAAAATCATTTATGTGTACATGTACATATCTAGGTACATACTCGTACATACGGAAAGATTTTATTTTTACATTATTATAATTCTTTAAACCGGATACCACTCAGAACTCAGACAGGCTCTTCAATCGACACGCTAACGTAATCGTAATTTAACAATCACAGACATACCGAAGCGGATTAGGAGATTCCTTGTGTTACGAAATAGTAATTTCGTCGCATTTATCGTTTGAATTGTATTTGATAAGACATTAATTAATCATGTCAAGGTATGTGACAATTATTATACTGAATTTACGCAATATGAATGGAGTTGAGTTATACATAGGTATTATTACCTATATTCTTACGTGACTCCATGCTTTGACTGATTCAATTGAGAATATTTTCGTGTTCGTAGCACGAATATAATATTAAATAGCATATTTTGGCTCGCGTACATAAAGATTGTCTTGTGTAAGTAAAATAAAATCACCAGTTTCTAATACCTTATGCCGTGTCCTTGATGTACGAGTAGTGTAATTTAGACATCGATTGCAGACTTAAGAATCTGGTCCTGTAAGTTGGTTAGTATTTGTGTCTCAGCACGTGATAATTAATGTTGTAACGTAACGTTACGCCTGCAATACCCGAAGAGGTAGGCAGAAGAACGTAGAACACTCCCACGTTTCACCAGTTACGTTTACGTCCCACTATGGTATAGGTGGTGAACCTATACACCGGGCACATTCCAGACTCGATCCACTACTAGAAAATGTAAATTAGAAAAATTCAATAGTGCCCGACCCGGAAATTGAACTCAGGACCTCCAGATCGACGATCGCACATGCAACCATTACGACTAACGAGGCAATTTATGTTGTATATTTCAAAATTAAAGTCTAGGATATCAGTCTTAATCACTTTTTACAATTGTCATTGTTTTATTACTCAGTTGCATTTCACAGAGTAGCTAAGCGCCATAACCTATTTAAAGAATCGTTCCGCATTTTCTCTTTTGTTCTTCAAATCAGCTGGAAACGCTCCCTGTTGGTTTTAATGACCAATCTGGGATATTACACTGGCATCAGACGCCTTTGTTTGAAAAATCTGTCTTTAGTTTGATTTCCTTGCATTAATAGCGATTACTTAGACTTTTAATATTTTCTTTCAATGCTTTCTATTAATACTTCAGAAAAAAAATTATATTGATACTAATTATGGACGAAATTTAAACAACATTTTTATTTCTTTTAATAATGCTTCATAATTCATATAAAATCTCCAGGAATATAATTTTTATGAACTTGTACTACATTATGTATTCTTTAACTGTATGTTCTTGTATGTTATGATATGTATTCTTTAACTTTATGTTGGTTTTTTATCTTTTCAACTTTAGCCACTATTATATTTTTAACAAAGTAGTTAAGTTTAGTGACCTACTTAAAGAGTTATTCCGCATTAACGCCTTTGTTCTTTTGATCAACGAGAAATGTTTGAAAAGGAAAATGGTTAATCTCCTAGATTACGAAAGGGTTTCCTTGTATAATATCTACAATCTCCAGGAACTCCGAGCTCACTTGTTAGTATTGATCTGACGTTCTTTTCTAGCACACCACTCGATTGTAGATTAAGAATTAAATCTTCCCTAATACCATAAGTCCTTGTAATTTGGCATTGTTAGTATGTAGGTTAAATGTACGTAACATCAACATTCCCGAAGAGCTAGGTAGAGGATGTAATACACTCTCACGTTTCACTAGTTAGTTTACGCCCTTCTATGGAATAGGTGGTGAACCTATTGCCATAGATCGGGCACATTTCCAGAATCCAAGCCAGTACTAGAAAATCTAAATTAGAAATATCCAATAGTTCCCGATCTGGATTTGAACCCAGGTCCTCTTGCAACCAAGACGTCCAAAAGGACAGTCAAATATGTATGTGTATTAAAATGATCTTTATGAACCATTATTATACTTTTTTTATATGGCTTAAAGGCGTTGGACTTAAAAAAGTAACTGGTGAAACGTGGGAGTGTTCTAAATTCCTCTGCCTACCTCTTCAGGAATTACAGGCGTGGTGTCACTTTTTTTTGACAACAAACTCGTACATAATGATAAACTAGATGTAATCTAGGATAAAGCACACTTTCTCGAGAAATACTACGTTAATGTATATCTATACCAACACCCTATTTCATCTCGGTGCTGGACCTACGCTTCTTCAAAGGGTTTTTTACCCACAGAGCCTCGATGGGCATACGGGTTGATATAAAACGTTTTCGCGCACCGTCTACATAGATGCCCGTCGACGGGAAGGATCGTGGTTAAGTGGAGTGATCAGCTGGTTGTTGGCAGAGACTCTTCTTTTATATTAGCAAGTTTATCACGGCTGGGTGAAGCCAACTTAGGTTCCTTGGAACTTCTTACATCCCAGGATGTATGAATCGGAAAAAAGTCAGCAGACAGTTCCATTCCTTAGCAGTTCGCAGCAGAAACAATTTTGCAAAAAGTTTTGTCCTGCTCAAAGAAGTGTTTACGAGGAGTTGTTATATAGTATCATATTGATGTTTAGACTGCCGATGGTAAAACGGAACTAGGGAAATCAAATTGTGGAGGTTTTAAGCACACCGTCCACAATATATGCGATGGAAATATGCTAGACGAACAACTCTGCATCAGTACTTAAGGCCATGCAGTTTGAATTCTATGAGTTTTTAGTTGATAAAAACTCGCTTGGCGTAATTTTCCACAGAGTCCAAGGCATCCAACGGATAAATCAAACTCATATATACTCATATATTATTCAAAATTTTTTTGCTATCGTAATTGAACGTGATGTTAAAAATTATCCTTGTAAATTTATCAACATTGCAAAAAGAGTACGAATAAAAAATAAAACTATGTAACCCTTAAAATTTCACCAGTGAAGTCCACAATTACAACTAAAATTGCGTTCATATACATACGTTAATTGTAGTCATTTAATATAGTCCATATAGGTATATAGTCCATGTAGGTATGGAACAATGTGAACTAATGCTTACTTGGACACGCCGTCCTATAGTAACGATAACCTCAATTATAAAATTAAACTTGACAACTGATGCCCTTGATACAATTATGATCATGTTCATGTTGAAAATTACACATCTACCCTCGATTAAAACTGTTATTATTGTAATGATTTACTAAGAATAATTTAAATGTTATAACCGTTTCGTATTAATATAGGATTTTAAGAATAAATAGCACTCGCGGTAAGGGTGAAGACAAATCCACCTGAGGAAACTTCCAAACATTTTCGAAGGCGCGTAAATTGGTCTTAACCCTTCTCTTTCTGAGAAATACCTTGCAATTTCCTTTTTAATTTCTGTGAAAAGAATAATGGAATGACAATAGCCCGAATGATGGTGTCGATTTACGATAATTTTGTAATAATAAATTTATTTTAATAATTGAAAAAAATATAGGTATATATACATACGTAAATAGTTTTAATAACAGTGAAATGTTTATTACAATAGAAAAACAACTAAATGTTTGTAATAGTACAATAATAAAAATGGCAGACAATAAATATGTCTTGAAAATTCTATAAGGTTTCAATTACACAAATAGGCGTGAAATCGCGTTAAGCTTTCATTGATATTGAAACATTTTATTCGAATACCCTACATTCTTGTCAAAAAAAAATTTAATTTATTTCAACGAGAACCGTCTCAAAGGCACGATTTTTATTGATGGAACCTCTAATGGTGGATTCAAATTAATTATCCGGCGTTGAATAATTTTTACGCTCTCTGAGATTGTGAAAAATCTTCAAGATCTATTCATTTGTGACGCAACAGGTTTTTTTTTCTCTGGTAAGTGTACTTAAGGATTTATAATAATAACCAAATATTTATAATACATATTATGCGTAAATATTGTATATTGTCGTATCGCTTCTTAACCTTATATTTTACTATTTGTTAGACTAAAATGCTTTAAAATATCCAAAATTTAATACATAATGGCTTCATATCTCGGGTCGTACACTGTGAGATTTTTCCAGTAATGACTCGGAGTCTGATTATGTGGCTGGTATACGGCTATTGACTCGACCACCTAAACCGTAGTGGGATCTCAACGTAACTGGTGAAACGTGGGAGAGTACTACAATCCTATGCCTACCTCTTCGGAATTACCAGCGTGATACTACTTTTGACCTAGAACATGACACGCGGGCCTCCCGAACAGCGGTCGCGCTTGCAACCAACACGGCCAACGAGGGTGTCAAAGGAACAAAAAACGTGGTATAAGGTTTCTTGTTCGAAAACCTAAGAACAAACTTATAACAAAGCTATCTAGCGTAATAATACTCGTGTTCCATTTAAAGATGACCTTGGACGTCGATCCATTGAAACGACCTGAATACCACACGCAGTATTAATGCCTCGTATGTTTCTCACGTTTTTGTTAGGTAAGGTTATGTTGTTCAAATATTTTCTGAAGGTCCATCTGATAATTTTTTGATAAAACAAAACCCGCCTATCAAGGTAAAGGACAGAAGTTATCTTATTCAAACAAAGTACCTATATAACTAGTATAAACTGGTATACGAATCAAGATTTGTTAGTATAGGATACAAAAGTCGAGCGATACCAATGGAATAATGTAATAGAATTTTCTTGTGCTCATTGTACTATATTTCATGTTAAAATATAAACGTAGCATCACGCCTGTAATTTTCGAAGCGGTAAACAGATTAGTGTTTTTACTCCCAGGTTTCATTAGTTATAAATGAGTTAACGGTTAATGGTTATTAATGAACTTGTTCGCTAAAAATTCCCCTTTGGGTTTCTAATGACATTAGCAATAAATTGTAAAAATTAATAAGGATTCTTTTCCTTATTAATTTGTACAATTCCAAATACCCTTGTCGTACCGTACAAAAATTTAATTTTTAATTAGCGTGCTTCAACCCGGCGCTGGCAGATCGTGGTATGGCGCGGTCTGTGTAGGCACATCTACAAGCCCTGGTCATCTGTAGACAGGAAAAAAAATATCTATTGAAGTATATATTTATATGTATATATGTAATTTATCAGCCGTCTGGTTACCATAACCACAAGCTCTGTTGATGCTTACTTTGGGATCAGTTGGCCGTGTGTGGAGATATCCCAAATTATTAGATTAGTAGCGTAGGCGTTGCGAGAAGCTATGCTCTACGATCACCAACCCGCATGCCCAACGTGGGGATTATGGACATAACCTCTGAGAGGAGGTGGACTGCGATAGGCTGATGATGATGACGATGATGATGTACTTAAAAACAGACTATTTCACGCACTCTTCACATACAGTTCAGTGTACAAAAATTTTGTAAGTTACACCAACCGAGCAACTATTTTCCTACAGTGCCTACCTAAAACACGAGTAAAAAAAAATTTCTGCCCTTATTATCGATCTAATGTTAGACATGGTCTCCATTCAGAATGGGAAGATGAACGCTGAGGTCAGCCTTAAATGAAATTTCCTTACGCAGTACAACAAATCACTAACAATAAAGAGCACATTGCCGTCGCAGGTAATGATGCAACCGAGCAATATGATGCAACTCAGTTGCAACTGATTATTATTCTCAAAAGCGACACTTCGCCACAATCCATGCTTTTTGTGGCCACAAAGAACGGACATTTAACAGCGGTGGACAGTAATCTAAATTTATTGAACACGACGCCATTGGCTTGCATCGTTTTGTTACGGATTAGCGTGGCGACTTGGTAATTTATCGCATGCCCACTTAGTGCGGAACAAGGGTTTGGAGATATAGGTACAAATCGAATCTATAATGGTCGTAAATATTATGTAGCATTATTGAAGTGTTGGTTCCTGATTTTCGCATGTTGTGTAACAAACGTTTGGAGCAAGTTTAGGGTATCGTATGTTTGGAGTAAGGGAATTTAAGGTGTGTGAAGTCTGCCAACCCACATTTGGCCAGCGTGGCAAACTATGGCCTTAACCCTCTCATTCTGAGAGAAGACCTACGTATGTAACTAACTTCTTTCAGACACAACACAACAGTGGAACAATAAAAGGGTGGGAATAATAATAATTTAGCAATCTGGTTCCAAATTAAGCATCAAGAGAGCTTTTTCTTCCGACCCTTTTATCGTTCCACTTGTTCCACCATGGGTCTCCTTTTAGAATAAGAAGGTTAAGGCCATAGTCTGCAACCCTAGCCAAGTGCGATATGGTTGGCCTCGCCTTAGACAACAAAATTATTTTAAGAACTAATGTGTGCAGGTTTCCTCACGATGTTTACCTTCACCGTTATAGCAAGTGATATTTTAACTTAAAAGGCACATTTTTAAGACGTGCGCGCTAGGATTTGAACTCGGTCTCCCGGTGTGAGAGGTCGAATTTTAAACCCCTAGGCTATCACTGCTTGTTAAAAGAGCTTGTGTTATGGTAATCAGACGGCCGTACCAATAGTTATACGTATATAAATATTTTTTACACCCAGATACAGAGCAAATACTCACACACATAGTTCATTACAAAAATATTTATTCTGGGTGGCAATCGAAATCACAACCTCCCGCGCAACAACCAGGATCACTAAACACGGCACGAACAGGCCAGTCAATTGATGACAATGTCTAAATTAAGTACAAAAAATTTAATAGTTTGTTAAAATCTCATTGATGGTCACATAACACATTAAATAAAAATTTACACTGAACGCCATGGAACATTTATTTCAACTTTCAGAAAAAATCATTTTGTTTTCTTCTATTTTAAAGCTTGACGTCATCATAACACGGAACAATTTCGACAGTTATTAAAGCACAATTGCTCTAGCGAAACAGTAATAATTTTAGTAGGGAATAGTTCAAGAAATATTTGAGATGTCTTCAATGAAATGTCAGTAGAATGGAATAATCTTTTAATTAGTTTCTATTCTAAAAATCGTAGTGAATGACATAATTACGTATACAATCATTCTAATACCCAGAGAAAAAGAAGTTAAGAATTTACTGCGCGATAAAATTATTCGGTCATCGTTGTTTTAAAGACGGATATAGAAAATAAAAAAAGACATGTGGCACTTATTGCAAGCACAAGTACCGCACAAAAAACCTCCATTAATATCTGTCACTGCAAATGTAAGTAATAAAGAAAAATAAAATCAACAATATAAACTCGACGATGTTACTTCTACCTAACAAAATAGTCACAATTAAGTTTATAAAATCTTGAGTATTACACCATTAAGTTTTATTTTCGATTTCCTGTTGTGAGACACAATAAAGAAAAATAATATAAAAATTCTCACATTAAAAGGAAATGTTTAAAGCCAAGACAACCAAGTGTTTATCCTTGATAATAATAATGCAGGTAGATTGCTTAATAACTTGTAACATTCAGTTTGTATACAGTTGGGTGAACGGATATTTTAATAAAAAAAAGTTTAAAACTAAAAGCTATTCCACTGTGTATTTTATTTGTTTGTGATTAAACGACACTCGTAGTTTTTTCGGTTCAATTGATTCCGACAATGAGTTACTGGAATTGTAGGATTAATTTAGTTTTAACAGTTTTGGTGTGTTTTATTAGGAATTGGAATTTTATTTTAGTTCCATGATTCGATTGTATTTTATGCTATTATTTCTCGCTTTTTCTTACGTTTAATAAAAAGTCTAATATTTAAACATTGCTATTTATCTGATATTTACGGGTGGGTAGATTAACGGCAGTTTAAACTTTTGATTCCCTGTTAACTATATAGTCAGGCAGAGGCGTGTAATATACTCCCACGATTCATTCGTTTCCCTATTTCCATACACCTAGATTTCAATTAGAAATTTTGAGTTTAAATCAATAGGGTGCGACCGGGGAACCGAACCCAGGACCTCACGATGAACAATCGAGTTTTTCATTACTGAACCAACGAGGTAGTCTATATCATATACCATGGCACATGTATCACTTAATACTTTAGTACACAACATTGATATTTGTTAATGATTGTTGTTGCATTATTCCTCCCAACGATAGGACCACCCTCACCCAGGACTGTCGTCCTATCTGATTGCAGACGTGTCAGTAACCGGATTAGTTTGGCGTCTCGAGTGTTTGTGCATACAGATCAGATCTGTTGAAACCAAGGTATATTCAGAATACTCCTAGAGTCTTAGTATACTACAGTATAGTGTTCATAGTAAGTTGCAGCAGATTTAAAGATGCGAGCTACCAATTTATGTCACAATATAGATACACTGAACGCCTTTACTAAATCTGTAAATTTTAGCGGGATGCTTTGATACAAAAGTGCAGTGGAACTGAATATAGATAACAAACGAATGTCGAATTGTTGACATTGGAAAATTATGGTATGAGGTATAACCGCAGCAAACAAAAAGTTATCCCTATCGGGTGATCTCAATTTACATGTGTCTCATGAAAAATATATAGACACTAGAATACAGATAATGTTAGGTTTCTCTAATTCAATAAAGATTCAATAAAGTTAACAATGAAGCCCGTACCTTTGATTAAGCATATCCATTTCAAACGGGAAAATGTATTTGTTCAGACACCCCAAATAGGCCCAACAAAAAGCCCCGCTAGAGATATCTAAATGAGAATCATTATTCCTGAACCAACCTTCTATACGGACGGCAACAATAAATGGAGGTACAAATCAAATTACCGTAACAAAAACAGGCAATTTACCGTTCATCCAATATTAACAATAGTCAACAGGAGAAGCGAAAACTATAGGGGAGCTTCGCATAACATAAATATGGAATTTTTTAAAAACATGAAAGGAAAAGTTTGGGGAATTGGCGGAGATCTTATCTCGAGCACTTCAACATTACATAAAATTTCACCTTAAAAGATAATACGCTCGGAAACAAGGGGAAGGTTATGCTAGGATGTGATATTTTTGGTTACAACATACTAGTATAATATAACATGATACTAATAAAACGTACGTATTTATAAAATTCCAAAATTTTCACTCGCATCAATTTTTAAATAGTCGATTATAGAAATGAAGGTCAAATGAAGATATATTATTCTCCATTTCATATTATTATCAAATTTCAAGTGACTTGAATCTTATTTTAGTATTCTAGATTTAGATATAGATTATCTTGGTAACGTCGATTTTTTGACGACTAATATGAGTACATGTGAAGCTATGTATTGTAAAGAATGAAATTAGCACAAAATTTAAATTGTGAATTTGTCATTGTCAATTTCGTATTATGGCACATTCAACGAAGTCACAAAAAGTATAATACACGCCAAAGTTTCAGTACAATCAGATCCTGATTACAAAGGAACCATACAATTAAAAATCTATTATTTTCGTCGGCAAATTACAGAAGATTAAAATTATGTATATTAATCAAAATGAATCAGCATTCATTAAAGTAATATTTATCAATGTTAGTCCAGGTAATCGAGTCATACCCCTTCGAATGGCTACCACCTTGTCGCGGTGGAGGGGCTTGCGTGTCCCAATGAACCCCAGGGCTATACCGGATAGGGCCACCCATACCGGGCAGGCTTGGGGCGAGGGACCAGACCAAGAGCAGCCGGGGTTGCAGAAGAGAGTTTCCTCCTCTCTCCTGTCACCCCGAGTGGGGCCTCGCGGGCGGGCGGGGATCTGGAGACGGATCTCCCGC
>DWFO01000772.1:0-18392 GCA_018246595.1 Mimoniades nurscia nurscia
CACTACAAAAAATTTCTAATTTAGATTTTCTAGTAGTGGTTCGGAGTCTGGATATGTGCCTGATGCATGGCAATAGGATCACCACCTATTCCATAGTGGGACGTAAACGTAACCGGTGAAACGTGGGAGTGTTCTACATTCCTCTGACTACCTCTTCGGGGATTACAGGCGTGAAGTTACGTTACGCCCATATCCATTCATGACTCCGCTCGACTGTTTCTTTTTTCTTAAACACTCATTTAACTTGTTCCACACATTGTGACTGAGATTGGGAAAATTTAAAGTTAAGATCTTACTAAAAGCGTCATCAGATAATTACAGATATGTTATGAGATAATCGCGTGATGCTATTAGGAAATAATTAGTTTTTTTCATATAAACGGAAATATTAATATATTAAATATCATATTGCTGAAGATAATTTGCATTCCTTTTATGCATTTACCAACATTTGACATTCGACGCTCTCTGCCTGCCCTGTAGAATTTCACATAGCGTGAAAATATTACAATCTTGATGATAAATATGTAATTTCATTACATTAATTTATAGCAAAGGATTTCACTTATTCATCATTGGCTTCTAATTGTTTTAAGAAGAAATTCAATGCCATACCCGTAGTCTTAACAGGAAATTATTGTTATTATTTAACGATTCACGAATTTTCTCTACTTTCCTGTGCGCTTTCGAACAAAAACCACTTTCCATTCAACTCAACCACTCGTTCAATAAAGTGGCCACTGTCCAAATAAATACACCGATCACCTCTTCACCATCATATCAAAGAAAAAGCGGAACAAAAACCTCCATTCTATTTCTCGTCAAAGAAATGCTCGAACAGTTAAAAGTGGAAAATTCTAACAGTTTTTGTTAAGTAACTGTTTTCAAATGAACTACCTGCTGTAGGAAATTTTGTACTTTTTATAGTAAAAACCGGCAGCTTGCATATAAGACCTTTTTTTTTCCTATCGCACACAAATGTTTATCTTTTAACGAAACTTTCAAATAGATTTATTTTTCTGTCAGGCCACCTTAAAGAGCCTACTGAAAACCTGTCACTTTCGTACCAATAGCAGAGGAAAGACCAGCGATGTATACGAATTGGACTCATGGATATCTCCGGTTTAGTTAGTGCACTCGTTAGCCTTCTGCCTAGCTCTTCGTGGATTACAGGCGTGATGTTAAGTTTTCGTAAAGTGAATATATATCATTATTCTCATCAACCGTTATGTCTTTTCACTGTTGGGTACAAGTTTGCTCTTCGAATGAGAATTGTTAAGATCATAGTTTGCCAATTTGGTCAAATGCGGGATGTCAGTAAATGAACATTCAGTGATCATGTAGTGTTTTTTAAATGGTATTCCGAATATGAAGTGTTTGTACCAGTGTTAATATCTTTGTTTCGTTCAATGAGAAACTTAACATTCAACATTCAACGTTAGTGTCACGTTAATTCCAAGTGGCGAATACTAACAAAAGATCTTCGCGGAACGCTTAAGAGGTCGTTCTGCTGAAAGCGGCGACCTGTAAAACGATTTCTCCTTTGTCAGAGTAATTTGCTTGGAATATTAGGAAAACCGGTAGTAACTTTCCCCTAACATTGTTTAAATTTACGTTAATTTTCTCATAAGGATTTGTATATATGTTAACAAAAATTTACTTTACTTTAATTTACTGTAAGCCCTCATTCTTCGACAACGTTGTACTTCTTTCCATTAGTCTTCAGCGTTTGGGCACAGAAATTCTTTGTCGGCCTCGTCCTTTCAGTGGGCGGGCTACCTGATGCTAAGTGGTGTTCGTCGCCTATGGACAAGGTGTGGATAATGCTTTACGGGCTTTGAACGAGAGCTCACGTTGTGCTGTTCTTGATGAACCTCGTCTCATAGTGCTAGTGTCATTGTGTGTGTGTGTGTGTGCGTGTTTGTATGGAAGTGTGCGTGTATGTTGTGCGTTGTGCTCTGATTCAATACGTTGTGTTGATGATAAGAAGAGAAAATGCTACCGAATATAAATGTTAATGTCCCAGATTGTATTTTCAGTTATTAGTTTTATCTACATATTTTTTAATGATTATTTTAATGTTTTTATATTGTGATATAAATAAGGATTTTAGCGGTTGTTAATTATTTTGTAATTGTGTATTATATGTGTCGTTTATCAGCTGTCTGGTTACCACAGTACCCGCTCTGCACAGTTTGAGATTATTTAGCCGTGTGTAAAAAAAAACGTAACTTCACGCCTGTAATCCCTGAAGAGGTAGGCAGAGGAATGCAGAACACTCCCAAGTTTCACCGGTTACGTTTACGTCCCGCTATGGAATAGGTGGTGAGACTATTGCCATGCATCGGGCACATATCCAGACTAGAAACTAGAAAATCTAAATTAGAAAATTTTGTAGTGTTCGGGAATCGAACCCGGGACCTCCCGATCGGCAGTCGCACTTGCAACCAACACGACCAACGAGGCAGTCTAAGTAGATAATACTAATGTCACTAATTATGATAAAACACTGATAATGACAAATAATAGAACTTTTTATTACAAGTACCCAATTTGTTAATGAATGTTCTTACTATATGTATATTATATGTAAAATTAATTGAAGCCACGTTACATGTAACAGGACAGCCAAGACGACGAGGAGGAAATAGAATACGGCAAGGAAATAAAGGAGTACCACGACATGTGCGACGTCGACGCTGGAGACGCCACGGGCTTAAACCGAAGGGAGTCCAAGGACAGGGACGACACGGACTCCTCGGAGCAACTGCTCCCCGGGCTGGCGGGCGCCGACAGCCTGGCGCTGCTGGCGGAGCTGGGCCTGGCCGACAGCGGCGCCGCCGACCACTTCGGCGCCTTCCAGAACGGCCTGCTCGACGACTTCCTGCCCGCACCCGGCCACGTCACCGAGGACGTCTTCGATAAGATTCTCAACGATCTCTGCAAATAGGCGGGCGACGGCCACGTGGGGAACGTCAAAACTGACAGTTGTTTTACGAATGTTGCCATCCAACTAAACGGGCATGACAGATGAAAATTGAAAATGTTGGTACCGAAAACTACATTAAATGTGTGTTGCTATTTTTAATGCATCGTGCCAAGATTTTATCTTACTCGAAACCAATATCCTGGTGAATGGTTCTCTCGATAAGGACTCCAAGCAATCCAATCAACTAATATTCAAATTCACTTGCAAAGAAAAGGGCTTTCATCAGTTGATTTTTACAAAACGATACTTTTTCTATATTTCTCATGTCTGAGGGTCGTGATTGTCACAAGCGGTCATGCAGGTAAGGAATCTCCAGACACTTCTGCATTAGGCTTTGTGAATCGCTTCTTGAGTTCCGCAGCCAATGTTGCCCAATCTACGGTCTAATTACCAACGTGGTGCTCTGCCCCTAGGTCTTATACCCTGTACTTGACCCACGAGTATGAGCTCTTCCAAACCTTGCTCCCTACGCGCCACGTGCCAAAAAGTGTTTAGGTAGATATTAATAAAATTACCCCGCGACAAACATTGCGGAACATTGTAAATCTATCGTTAATAATCAAAATTATTTGTGGATCGTTTCATAAAACCTTTAACAGAGTCCTCAAAGCAGCAAACTGTGATACATGAAGTACAGCTTAAATACTAATTGCAGCTTACTGCCTGCGGTTGGTGGACCCTTTTCTCTCTCTCTCTCTCTCTCTCCCTGAGAGGAGACCCTCGTCCGAAAGCGGAACTGTTAACTCAGGGCGTGTATTTTTTCAATACGCGACATGATTTAAATAAGTACGAAATTCTATGCATGTGTTGTCTTCATGAATTTGTAGCTTTCGATAAAGTACACGCACTAGACTTGTAACATTAAATAAAAAAAATATTTCATTAATATATTTTATTAGATAGGTTTGTATACAATAAAGTTATATTACAACTGAGACTTTTATTTTCCTTACCAATATTAGTTTTTTAATATCACTTTTGTACTATTACAACAAATACATATAACTATGACATTTTTTACATTAACTCCTCTGCCTGCCTCTTCGAGGGTGACAGGCTTGATGTAATTTTTTTTTACATTATCTTTAATTTAAAAAAATCTACTTCTTTTTAATTAAGTTTTACAGGCAAGTTAAAAGAACGGTTGTCCGAGTTAGTCGAAACTGAGATACATAAAGAGTAAAGCCCTTTTTGATAAATTTAATGCATTAAAGCAATTTTTAAATATAGATTTAAAAATTGCTTTAATGCATTAAATTCATTACAGGCCCAACACAATACTCCTAGTTTTAAAAGTATTAAAAAAAATTGCAACAAGGCATGTGAACCTCACGTTACTATTTGCTTTTTGTCTATTATTCCCACTTTTTTACAAATACATACACATATGTATTTGATAAAGATGGTATGCGTCATATCACGTGCCTCATTGTATTTAGAGAAGAATATTTTATCGTTATTGAATATACATACGTTTATTTTCTGGCACTGGAACTTATAAAATTGTTGGCAGAATTTCTAGAATGCTATTTAAAAAAAATGCCAATTACGAAACTATGAACTTTCAATAGTGAAACATTGGGAGCATGAATAGATATTCCATTTTCGAAATATTTAAATTTTAAACTATTACATACAATATTTCTTTGTATAACATCATTCTTTTTTAAAACTTGGTTCTTTAATATCTTTTTACTGAATTACTTTTAAATTACAAATATTTTTTATACATTTTGTAGCGAGGTATCAGCGGTCGAACTGATGCACGTGGACGTGTTCTCTTTCGTGTTCGAAATAATGCTTCAGCCTGTCCACTTGGTGTGGGTCAATCACGAAGGCCTCCTTCTTGTAGTGGTGTGGAACGAAGAGCTTAGGGGGATGAGGAGGGTGTGGCGGATGCGGTGGGTGCGGGGCCGGGAATATATTAAGAACGTCTAATTGATGCAGTTTGTGCAAGTCGATGTCTTCTGCGAGCTTGTGAATCTTCGCTTTGGCTGTTTCTTTGAACTCCTTAAGAGTCTTCAGGCCGCTCGCAACCTTCTCCGTCAGCTTTTGAAGCTCCACTGTTCCAGTTGCTGTTTGGATTATGAGTAGAAGTGATATCTGCAACATGCGAAATTTAAATATTCACAAAATTAAAACAGACATTTCTCAAGTTTCCATCTTCTAATCAACTTGTTTTTAATAAAATGTACCTGGCCTAGTGTTAATTACTTCGTTTAATCGACAATTCTTAAATAAACCATCAAGAGTTGTATGTTTATGGTTTAAGACGAAAGAGTTACCAATTTAAGCCATAATAATCATAATATGTTACTAGTGCCGAAATTTGTGCCGTTAATATTAAAAATTTAAAAACGATTTAATCGATTGTTATATTGGCATTTAGTAAAAAAAACTTTAACTAAACATTAGCTGTAATAATACCTTGAGAGATAATAATAATAAAATATTAGGACATCTCCACACACAGCTATCTGATTCTAAACTACGCATCAACAAAGATGGTTTTATGGTAAACAAGCGTCTATGGTAACTACATATTATACCTATATAGATATTTTTTTAGACCCAGACACAGAACAAACACGTGTTTATCACAGATATAATTATTTATTCTGGTTGAGAACCGAACCCACGACCAGATACAGTAAACATAACATATCCAGCTAAAGATTTTAAAACACAGTATCTACTTTCCTTTAGAGTACAACTATGATTTCTCATTAGAATATTTATTAAAAAAAACTAGGAACTTTATAGGATTCCAAAGAGTTTTACTAAAAATAGCAAAATACGATAGCAATTTTATGATCAGTAAATATGAAGAAAATAAACACTCATTACACTATTTATAATAAAAGAAACCAGATTTAAACACATTTTTTTCTATTATTATGTCAACACGCCAGTTTCATTGTCAAGTACGAAGCGAACACTGAATGATATCTGAGAGATATGAAATTAGCGGCTGAGTTGATTTATTTAGCTATGCAAAAACTAGTTTCTTATACTCACAAAAACAAAAGCCCTCATGGTGAGCCGTAACCACAGCAATACCTATCAATTGACTGGTTCGCCGCGATTGATCGACACATAATATAAAGGGTTGCAGGCAAATCAGCTGATAGGGCTGTTATTCTAAAGTCCATACGATATTGTAACGGATGGTTTCTGTTGTAACTTGTAACCGATCGCGCGGTAATAGTATACCTAAAATTGCCGACTTAGATTAGTTTTTATTCGCTTTGGTTAGGGTTACTGAATAGAAAGACAAGTCTAATTGGTATTGAGCAATTGAAAACAGCGTATTAGTGGGTTTTTGAATTTTTTCAAACAACAAATTCCTTGATTCCCGTGCCTTAAATAATATAGCTCCTATATATGTAATATACGAGTACATACAATGCGAATATTGATGAATGTCTGCATCCATGATGAAAAACCGAGACGTTACAGTAACAAAAACCTAACAATAAGTACTTATTTATTTATTTAATGACACAACAACAGCATTACATACAATATTACACGTATAAACTTACAACTAGTTACATTGGACTGGTATGCATGCCAGTTACAGGTGCGTACGACATTCGCAGTCTGACACGGTAGCATTATTTAAATAAGGATAACATTAACATAGAATTAAGGGAAAATAAGTATAATATAATATCATTTGCAGAAATGTGCGGTTAGCTTCTTCCTCAGGCTTAGGGTTGAGTCATGAAATATGTCTATTTCTTTATTAGTTGCGGAACTTTAATATGAAACAATCTACTTCGGTGAAGAGAACGTAATATTATTTTAGATACTTCTCTAGTGAAATATCGGTACGTTCATTGTACCTGAATATCCGTTACCGGAGTAACGGACATAGCTTGAGTTGAGAGCCTCTTTAATGCGCGTCTAGTCTACCAGTCGAGGCTCGAGTTAACACAAAGGATACCTTCACGTCTGATATCTACGAAACATTCCGTTCATTTTGATGGCAACATTGTATGTATTATTAGGTATTGGTAAATGTTCCGTAAATACATAATTATATGTATTGTTGAACATGTTTATTTTATTTAGTTTTGTAATATAAATTTCAAATCTGTATAACAGATGAAGTAAATAGATGAGTCTTGTAAATATAAATCGTTAACTGGCTTACAACCTCTGTTCCGAATTATAAACATGTAATATTGCGTATTGGAAACTACATATAATATACATATTTATGTATAATATACATATAATTGTCATTAAAAAAGATTCAATGTTTTTGAAAATGGAAAATTACTTATGAGTTGATGTTAAAAAATGCCATACATTTGTATAAAAACATTTTAATATAAATATTCCATAATGAACGCGAGTCATAAGAGATATTCTATGTATGAATACTAATCACAATCTCGTGCAACACAACACTTTGGCGGATTCTCCAAAGATAATTGCTTAAGTGGGATCTCACTTAGCCCTCAGTCTCGTAGGGTATGTTGGCCCTTTCGCCAAACTCCTTATGTACACGATAAGCGTTGTTTATTGTTCAACACCAAATCTCCTTCGGCCTAAGATAACAAGCGATTAGCATTCGTAATCTTAGTATTTCCCTGACCGTCTCGACAAGATGCATGCATCTTATTAATCAAAACAATATCGCCTTTGTATTCTGTGATGTGACGCAATATGATATTGAATAGATTTTCTTACATTTTATTTATAAATTAGGCTTCATTCTGCCATCGTATAATATGAATACGCCAATGCATATTGATATCTGAGACAATAGACTCATGTCTGTGTCGAGATTCCTGAACAGTGCATAGTTAATACATTTCACCCGCCTACAGAATTACCTACTGCGTACCTGTGTACGATGTTTAATTGATATGCAGAATACATGTATACGTAGACATATAACAATTTAACACATTCTAAATGAACGGGAAATTTTACACGCCATCTTTGTTTTGCGCGCGAAGTTGTTAATGTACGTGAATACTTAATCGGCCGTTAATTATTCCGACAATGAATATGGACGCGAGTAAGAAACTCGAAAGAGGGTCTTGAAGGGTACGGACGTCTTCTATAAGATCACATACATAATTTAATCACATCTGTGTTCCACAAGACAACACACGGTAAGCTGTAAAGCTACATATTTATGGTGTATTTACAACATTTATTTTGTTATTTCCAGGCATGCCCATACATACGCATATGTATACATATATGTATACATGTAACTTTAATCTGATATTAAAAAAAAATATGCAATATTCCCTATAGTGTTCAAAAGCTTTTCCAAATTGTACCGAGTACTTTATCATTTCTATACCAACTCGTAGCGCCTAAGCTTCTAAATATATTTTTATATAAGTATTCCGTCCTTCACAATTATATACGTCATATCTCTTTAAGTTTCAATGATGCGGATTTTATATATTGATGCTTTTCAGATGTGTGTTTTCACTTGTAGTGCTGAAACTATTTATTAAGGTTTATTACTTTTAGATAGTACGCTAAAGACTTACATTATTTATTATATACGGATATTATTAACAAATTACCTCGGTGCGAATAACGTCTTACAGTTATGACGTTTTAGATAGGTCAAAGGGCCGTAAATTATCATAAGCAATTATATCGTTCAGGTAGGAACATAATTCAAAGCGTGTCCCGCAACGAACTAACCCGTCTACTCGAGAAAGCCAATCCGCAATAATTTTCACTCAAATCTGACGTAAACATGACCGATATTCTCTACCAATTTGCATGTCCGTTGCCTCTCTGAATAAATTAGAACCACCTGCCCTTAGGTTGAAACCTCTATGAATATGTAAGACAATAGCTTCCAAATCTTAGCCTCCAATTAGAAGAGGGTCCTTAAGCCCACGGTTGATTACACCTACGTAAACGAGGGACTAATGGTATGAATACCGATATCGACGAATATCATACTTATTGCTAAAATATAGCTAGTTAGTATATATTTAATTTATTTATACATAATTTAACTTATTAGATTTCATATAAGTACCGGTACATTTACTATGACTCTCAAATATATGTACCTACTTTAATATTAAAACGTTACTTTTGCACATAATTAGGAAAGGTAATGGAACAATTTATTATAAAATTTTAAGGGATAATAGCATTTTTTCGCAACCTAATCCTTTCTAAATTTCAGTACTCACAGGTCGTTAAAGATGAGTTGATTACACGTGGGCAGTTGGCGCGGTCGGGCGGCGGCCGACCGTCATCGTAATCCGGTTACGTCGTTTAATCGATTCGGCCGGCAGCTGTAAGTCAATACGACCACCACTTAACTACGATACCGTTCAATTTTAGCAGCCATATCACCATCGGCAAATGGGAAATTATTATTTCTCTGTAATAAAAACATCAATCGGTGTGGATTGACTAAGTGTGACGGCATACAAATAAAATAATTTACGCCTAAAAGGAAGATAAGATTATTGATAGAAATAAGAAAAAAAAAAGACTATTAAGAAAAGAAAAATAGTATTGTGTTAATTCAAATAGTATTTTAAAATTTTCTTATGAACGTAACATTACGCTTGTAATCCCCAAAAAGTTAGGCAGGAAAATGTAGTACACACCCACCTTACATCGGTTACATTTATGTCTCAATATGGAGTAAGGGGGTGAGCCTATTGTCATACACTGGGCACATTTTAAGACTCCGAGCCACTATGAGACAATCTATGTATATTAGAAAAATCCAGTAGTGCCAGTAGTGCCCGACCCGGGCTTTGAACCCAGGATCTCCCTAACGGCAGTCGTACTTGCAACCAACACAGACAAGATAATCTTAAGATTGTCTTAACATTAGGTAAATATATGATATGTAATAATAAATTAATGTAAATGCGTAAAGCCGTAAATTTATTGCGAAATATTAGGAAATTCAAAATTGTATGTCACCTATAAATCTTTCGTTTTACATCTAACAGTTGAATTCATAGCACATAGAAGCAAGTTGTCGTCGTGCGTTTTATAACGAGCTAATTATTCCGGCGTGTGAGCCGACCGCGTCGAGTGGCCGTCATAAATACGCAGAGCAAACACTGTGTTTGTGCGCGGCCTAAAACAACACGCGTTTGCACCCGCCACTGAATTTGTTACTGTCGGTCAAACGCTGAGTCAGTGTTCAGGTCCTGTACAAGCAGCTTCATAAATGTTATCACTGAAATAAAGATATTTTCATACATAGGACTTCTGATCACTACGACACAAATGTCGAAAATGTTCAATGTTGAACAGGAAACAATGACCACTTCAGAGTAGTAACTTTTCATAAACAGTTTATATAAAGAGTCCATTAATATACATTAAGCATAATTAGTTATGCCACATACTAGCTGAACTGGATAATATATTTTGTCTGTAAGTGTTGTATCACTCCAGAAAAATAGCAGTAAGAATTGTGAGTACCTAATGGTACAGAATGCATTCGGGAATATGAAATGTTTCAGGCTGGAATACTAGTGTTCACGACTATACTAAACGTGACCATGCGTAAATATGTTGAGTGAAAAGATAAAATGTGTTTTTATATATTTCATATTTTATTTTACGCCGTTAAAATAACGAATTAATTTTGTTATATAAAGATATAATTTTAAGAGATGTTAATCTATACAAAGTAAATTATTTTAAATGTTAAAAGGGGTGTTTTTAGAATTGTTCCGGTTCCGAAAAAAATTTAACAGATTTTTACAAAGTACAAATATTTATATTGAATCAAGGGTAGAAATTGTAATTGATTTAATTTAACTGTTAAGCAAACTGATTCAGTAATTCATTATCATATATACGTAATATACACAACACACCACTACATCGCTATACTTGTTTAAATAGATATGTTTACCTCATGTAGAGTAGCGCAAAGTTAATACAGAAGCAAAATAAATTTTGTGACAAATATCCTTATTGAACCAACATGTTGATATAAATAGCATCTAACTTTATTTATCATCGAACAATATCAACAAACACCGGTCCATATCCGTACTTGGTATCATACAATATGTCGATGGCAGCTAATGTGGGCGAATCAACATGACGACAGACGCCTAAACAAATAGTCGTTACGTCCATGCGTGATCGAACACCGCGCCGCATACAACACTGCTATAACAGTGTTCATAATGAAATCAATCATAACACTAAAAAGTTATGTTCAATCATGGAATGCGCGGCTAATCTGAAACATGGGAATAGATGGTTATAAAAAAATTTTATAGCTAAAGAAAATCCATAGTTAAAAAAAAGTATACATATAGTGAGGAAAATATATGAAGATATTTTTTTACATTAAAAGTAATCGCACATAGCTAGAGTTGATGGCAAGTAGCCAACGTCACCTACAGATATTTACTATATTAAAGGAATTACCAGTGCGTTTCCTACCTGGAAGAAACTTTTTTAATGCTATATTTATTTTTTTAATAAAGCACATATAATAAAATTTACAAAGTAAATAAGTATTATTATACTATATTGCCTCATTGGTAGTATTGGTTCCAAGTGCAACTGCCGAACGGGAGGTCCTGGGTTCGATTCCCGGGTACTACTAATTTTACAACTTCGTTCGTTTATCAAGTGCAGACATTTCGTACGTAATTCACGGCTGCTCCATGATATACAGATTATGTCGAATGAAATATGTCTAATGATGGATTTCTAGTCAGCACACCGTTAAACATGGTCAAAGCACATTATATTTATATTTACTTTATCAATATTATTATGTCACATTTACATTGTACATATTATTGTTTTATTATTATTAGACATTTCTGTTAATTAATACGATTTTTTATTTTTATATGTTACTTAATATTCTTGGTATCAAGTCACGGCTAAACAGAGCGGTGGGGGAGAGCAAACATTACAGAGCATGGAAAATCGTCATACCGTTAGCAGTCATGGTGGCCCAATCGGTTTTAGCCCCAAGGCACGCCAATAAATGTTTCACATCAATAACGTAGCTACGACATTTAAGCAAACACGAAATTATCAGCACATTGGTATGCGATGCAATATGCAGCAAATAAACGCATATTATGAACATAGAATTTGACGGAAAATCAATATAAGCTAATATGGGTAAGTGAACACAGTAAAACAAATAACCGTTATTGCAAATTGTATCCTAAGGTCGCTTTGCATTTATAGAATAAACGTGTTTTTAATAAAATCATTTGACAAGTAGGTATGTATCTATATTGAAAAATAACAATGCTTCATGTTCATCTTAAATTTTACTACTATACATACATATATGTACATTATAATTACGTAATTTGCGGGCTAGTTATGATAGTAACATCGTAATATCACGCCTGTAATCTCCGAAGAGGTAGGCGGAGGAGTATAGTACATTCCCACCTTTTGCCAGTTACCAGAATTCGCCAGAATAAGGGGTGAGCCTATTGCCATACACCGGCCACATATCAAGAATCCTAACCACTACTAGAAAATCTAAGTTAGAAATATAGTGGACGACCCAGGATTTGAACCCAAGACTTCTTAATCTGCAATCGCGCTTGCAGCCACACGAGCAACGAGACAGTTGTCACAGTGGACATCAAGAAAATATTACTTGAACACAATAATGTACGAACAATGCTCGCGGGTGAATTCTGTTCGGGTTCAAACATATCCATGGACTTCAGTGCTATTTGTACACTATACGAATGTGTTCGATACTATTAATATATGTATACCTATTAATTATTTAAATTTAATTGGGAATGAGGAACTGAAGATCGATTTCAATGACGTGCTGGAGAAGTTTATGGCCAGCAGTGAACCCAAGTAGTCGGACGATGATGATATCAATAACAGTAAAGGTCCGTCTTTGCATTTCGAGCTTACCAACTCATATTTCAATTAAACGTTAGTAGTACAATTTAGTCAATTTATATATTGAAGATTTCTCTATTTGGTTGCGTGTAAACAAATCCTCGCTGCATAAACATTGTTTAGGATGCAGTCCGGATTCGCAGCACCCCGTCGCGTTGGCACAGCAATGACGTACAGCCACTACGTGCACTGCAATCAGATGCATTCATTGTTTAGTACGCTCCCGTTTAAATGTACGTTAAAATGTTTAACTTCCTAAATCACTATACATCTTCTAATTATATCTGTATTGTTGGAAACGTAACTGTAATAGTAATGGAATGTTTATATTGAAACTAAAATGCCACATGGATTGTGAGAAAGTCAACTCTGCCGCATAAAATAAATACACTAATTGGCCTAATATTTTGAAATTGCTTAGACTATTTACGACACGAAAGAAAATTGTATAAATATCACCATTTATATATTTTATTATAGATATATACATATTTTATTATAATGAACAATAGCGCATCTACCTTTTAACTCGACGTGAACATAATGTATATTATACTCAGCAAATAAATATCCCTAACGTCCTACATCAGCCCACTGTTTTCCCTTAAGACCGAAACTTTCTCAAACTGACCCTCGAAACTTAACCAGTAAATACTGAAGCCGTTCAAACTATCAAAAACTTAAGCACTATCCCCACTTGTGGCGACCCCTGTTTATAACAGGACTGGTTGACCAGTAACTGTTTATCCCACGTCGAGTGTACGGATGAATTAAATATTTTTTGCTACAGCTGTGTCTACGTTTGATGTTTAAGTAAGACGGTAATATCATTAATGATTTGATGGCATAAATGCAATCTTAGATATGATGTTTAAACTAAAAGACTAATCTAATAGACATTTCTCCATCGATTCTCAGAAGATGGACAATAGGGTAGCGGAAAAATCCAATTTATCATCAACTATTATCAACCCCTGCTGTTTGAGTTGAGACATCTCTCATAATGAAAAAAGGGAGCTAACAAACTTCATGAAGTCTGTTAGCTCCTTTTTGTCATTCTTATATCACAATATCGAAAACTCTAATGTGTGAATATTTCCGTACGATACCGTCCGTCTCCGTTACAGACAATAAAATTTGTTTCACATTGGGAAGTAAACGTAACTGGTGAAACGTGGGAGGGTAGTATATACTCTACCTACCTTAAAGGAATTACATACATACAACGATCTTAAGGATTTTAAAAACGCATACATCTTAGCAAAGTAAAAGATGAATGCGAGTGAATCGAGCCCCCCGTCCTGCCGTGGAGATCATGAAGTCAAAAATACTACGCTGTCAATGCTACAGATTATTTGCATTCAATTTAAATTTGCATGATTATCAAATAAAAATTGCGCCTATTAAATACAGATATTCGCGCGAATTCACTTTATAAACCGTATCATCTATCAGTTATTTATACCACTACTTTGAGTATCATCAATAACTTAACTTGATTATACAAAAATCGGTATAACTTCAATAGATTAGAATATATGGAAAACTAATTTATCATATGCTATTTATGAGGTATAACTCAAACTATTCTGAGCTTTCTCCAGCTCACGATAAGTCAGGTATAAAGCGGGAGTTATCCATTTGAGCCAATTCCAAAGTTATACATAGATGTCTGTGTATCGTCGGCTAAAGTAACGGATTCGGGCGCACCGAAGCAGTCTGCACGGCCCGAGTCACTCGCAAATTCAATTAATCATAGTTCGAATTAGTTCCTCTTTGACGATTTGGCCAGACGTGACTGTCTTGTGTAATGGTGTTCCAATATCCAGTTTATACTGATTACGGAAATGGCTTTCTATTGAGGCAATGTTAATTAAGGTTGGTAGAATCTACAAAATATATCATATTGATTTACTATGATAGATACTAATTTACAATAGCATTTTTTATTGAACCTAGTACTTTAAGGAAAATTGGTTAGTGTAGAAAAAATACACTGTTATATTTCGATATAAAAAATATTTCGATACCCCTCACGTTAGTAATGGTAACACTCAAAAGATTATTTCTTACCTTTTAATGTTAAAGCACCGTTTTCAGTGCGTTTTATTCGATCCCTTCAAAATGAATATTATGTAGTTAGTATATTATATACATAGGTATATTCGTGTTATAAAGCAAATTACCTAATTTAAACTGTTATACATTTCTAATGCGGTTTTATTTAAATAGACCCCTGAAAAGCATTATTTAACATACTATAATATATGTACTTCGAAGGTATCGATATGATCATCGATAAATAATATTTTCATGTTTTTAACATAAATGTGTAATAATTTATATAAATTAACAATTAATTTCGTTCATCAAATTTATTGGAAATAATTCATAATATAGTTAGTAATATTAATAACCGTTTTGAGAAATCGTTGATAACGAATTCTGGCCAATTACAAAGTTACGCCAATTTCCTTTGGTCAGCGTTCAAACTCCAAAGGCTAAACAAGTTAATGCAAGCCGGATCCAAATGCCCTTCGGGAATCAAACCCCGGACGTTGGTAAGCAGAAGATTTATTAAGAGGCTACTCCGAAAGGCAAAGAGATCTCGACGTTCAATTAAGTCCAGCTTTTGTCTGCCACTAAGCCGTCTAAGTTTCGGATTCGTCTGAAACTGATATAGGCCACTCTGCAGGCAAACGATAATTATATATACACACATAGGTAGTTACTGATTCGGTATACTGTATATTATAGTAAGAGGAGTAAAATGTAGACCATATTTCAGCTTTACAGTGTAATTTTACGTTATCTTAATCTAACACACACATGAGGAATTCATCAGAGAACATTTACAATACTAGGTACATTTACAGTACAAGGTACTATCGAAATATAAGGCAGAACGTTCTTTCGTTCAAAAGGTTGTAGAACCCTTTTTGTACGGTTCACGTATACAAGGACGCCTGTTATATTAATTTATGCTTCTACGCTATCTTTGCATTACTGTATACTATGTATACTGTATTTTCCATATGAAATATGTGTTGAACAAACAACCGAAATATAGCCTTTTTATTCTTAAGGTTATTCTTTGCTATCTACATTCATTAATACGTGTTTTGATAGGTACCGTGAAACGCAGAAGTTTTGTCATTAAAACACTAACGTGGGCAAAAAGAACATTTCGTCATCACCATTAGCTTATCTCAGTTCATTGCTGGACTAGGCCTCCCCTAAGGGGTTTTTGCTAAGATCTCCACGCTGGGCAGGAGGGTTGGGGGTTGTATGTAGAGTATAGCTTCTTTCAACATCTACGTTGCGGGACATAAGCGGACAGGAGAATTAGCTGCGCGTGCAGACCGCGTCATACCACTGAAAAAAGAACATTCAATTACATTAATTAATAATAAAAAAATACATATAAGAAACAGCGAACAACTGAGCTAAAAACTACAATGGATCTTATTAACTACAAACCATTTTAACCTTTACCTGAGGATATACATATAACATAAATAAGTACATAATGTACATCATCAAAAAGCTTCTGCTGTGTTACGTTATCATGAAATGACAGTACATTGAATAGCAGACAATTGAACGAAAACACAATGACTGTCGACATTTACGGCTCCACACAGAACACCATTTCATGTAGTGACATTTACTTCATTATTTGAATTGTTTGTCAGGAAATTAATAAGGCGATAACGCCTTACATATTTCCTGTATTGTCTTACGCGACGTTTCTGAACCTAATGAACACATGTACATATACATATTTATTTGTGTGAATAATCAACTAAAAATACTAAAATAGATATGTTTGTTGGTTATAGGGCAAAGGAAATCATTTCCGTTCTGCATAATTTCGAACTGGAGTTCAATTGACAATGTAGATTAATATTAAGTCTTCTAAACACCAAAAATCTTAAATTTGACAACAGGGAACACCATGTCTGGTCTTAAATATAACGATAATGTCTTCTACAGCGCGCTATAAAAATGGGCAACCGGTACTTACCATTCTCGTGACTAAGCTCCTGGATATTTTTAAAGGAATAAACATAGGCGCAATTATATGAGCCAAGGACAATGTCGTAAAAGTAGCTTAAAAAAAGGTAGAACTCTTTCACCACAAATCTCATGTTTCCTTTCAATGGCGCTCAATCAAATTTGATCGGAGAAATATTAAACAGTTTCATACATATTCGTACATTCGGCCAAGACATAACTGCGACAAGTATTCCACTATCATTATTAATTAATTGACCCCCGTCGAGCTGTATCAAGTTTGTTCTTGATTATATTGTTGGCCAAACTGAGATCAATATCGAACTGAGATTGTTTACCTAGTGTTCGCTTGTTATAACTTGTTGTGCTTTAGTTTCTCTGGTGCCCGGCCAATGTAATGTGCTGTAGTGGTCAAAGTTGTTATTTTAAGGCGCCGCGCTCAGGTTATCAAAGTAACAATTGATGTACAATTGTGGAGCTACATATTATATCTAACTATGTATGTGTAGCTCTTTATAATGACACTTACATATAAATTCGTCATAAATTTATATTACGAGTAAGATCAGGTACTTGGCAGCATCGATATCTTCTAATTTCAAACTACATATGTATTTTGCCTTATGAATCCATATCATGATAGTAATCCTAATATTGTGTGAATAAATGACACAATATTAGGCCACAGGGTAGATTATTTGCGACACTTTTATCGTTCCACTGTTGGACTATGAGTCTCCCCTCACAATGAGAGGGTTGAAGCCATATGTAGTCTGCCACGCTGGCCAAGTGCGGGTTGGCAGACTTCACTCGCCTTTACTTTTAGAGAACATTTTGTTATGAACTCAAACGTCTGCAGGGTTATTTCGCGATGTTTTAATTCACGATGTTACAGCAAGTCACATTTAACCTGAAGACATATTTTATTAAACGTGCGCGCCAGAAATTGAGACCGGCCGTGCGGAGTGAACGACTGAATTTTAAACCAGTAAGCTATCACTGCTTATAGGGTAGTTTGTAATATCGAAAGGAAATATAATCTACATCTTTGTTTATATTACATCAAAATGCTTTCAATTTAACTCGTATGTTTATTAAAAGAATAAATATATATTAGTGTAATGTGAAATGTTTAATAACAAAAGAATATAACATCTTGATTGTAATCCCTGAAGACGTAGGCAGAGAAATTCAAATTCAAATTACAACACTTTTTGTACACTAATGTAGTACAGTCCTACGTTTCATCAACTACGTTTGCGTCCCACTAATGAATAAGTGGTGAGTTACAACAACAATGTAATTTTGAAGATAAAACATTATTTATTTTCATGTAGCTATAGATAGAAACTTTATAATTCGTACATACTATTTAGTAGCAATGTGTATGAAAAAAACATCACGGTTGTTATCCCCGAAGAGGTAAGCAGTGGAGTGTATTACACTCCCACGTTTCACCAGTTACGTTCACGTCCCACTATGGAATAGGTGGTGA
>DWFO01000773.1:0-18388 GCA_018246595.1 Mimoniades nurscia nurscia
GTGAAACGTGGGAATGTTCTACATTCCTCTGCCTACCTCTTCGGGGATTACAGGCGTGAAGTTACTTTTTTTTTTAACCCCATTTGCATTTTTTATGAGTACAACATTTTTTATTAGTGTCTCTTAGCAAAGAAATATTAATTCGTACGATCGATTGTTGTTTTTTCATTTATACATTAAATTGTTACAAACACAGCACACACAACACAGCACAGCATTGTTACAAACTTACAATTTATATTACTAATTAGTAAAAATATTTCGGTGTAACCTTAACAAGAGTCTGGCAAGTACCTTGTTAGATTTTGTGGCAGATATTACAACTCATTACCTATTTGTAGATTCATTATTTTAATTGAACATTATTATTAGTGTTACTTTATTAAAACCGGAATGTATGTTAATTCAAGGATGGCATACAATATCAGAGAATGTTACTTATTATATTATGTAAGTATGTAACAAACTAATTAATATATTTGTGAACAACTTTGTGTGAGTATAAAGTACAGATTTAAGTATCTGCCTGTAATTTGTAGCATGTGAGATAATACCTTAGGATAACACTTGAAAAATACTACAAAATGTAAACCATGTAAAGCTATTAATATAAACTCTTTTTGTCATACGTATATTTATTTTATTCTAGCCACTTTCTCTGCAACTCTCGACACCTCAAACTACCTTTTGGTCAAAATCACACGACTCAGCCCGCCACTTCGACATTTCCAATATGGTTGCCGGTTTGTTTCATGACAGACATGAAAAAAGATCAATATAAGTAGGTACTCAATTATTTAAATTAGATTTTGAATTTCAAACGTCAAACTTTAACATGTCTATAAGTATAAATAAACGGAATGTAAATTACAATTATTATTATTATTATTTATGATGGATACAAATTTTATACCTCTATTTATTTCGTATGATATCTATTATATAAAAAATCGTAACATCACGCCTGCAAATTCGTAAGAGGTAGGAAGAAGAGTACAATACACTTCTAAGTTTCGCCAGTTGCGTTTACGTCCCACTACTCGTAGAATAGGAAGTGAACTTATTACCAATAAATTAATAATATTACCAATTATACTACCAATAATATTACCAATAAGTAATAATAATAAATAATAACAGTGTTATTAAATACTTCTAAAACCATTGTGAAATACATTAAAAAACTAAGCAAATAGTCATGGAAAGAGTGTTGCCATTATATAATTTCTGATATCAAATCATTCAACTTCGACTAGGTACCTTTTACTCCCAGGAACTGATTAAATCAACATCATTCGTGGCCTGTCATCTTTGCTAACGGTACATATGCACACAGCCGTGTTCCTTGTAATGTAACGTAGTGTGCTAGTGTTCCATTTGTAACCCATATGAGCCGGTTATGGATTGGTGAGGTGAGTGAAACCAATGACTCCACAGCCAACTGACTCGAGACATACACCGCGGATGGAACGCATTATGTAACCAAATGTTGGAGTAGCTAGTAAGTACTATGTTTATCACAATCGCTATAATTATACATTTATAAATATATCAGAGTACATTAAGATAACTTACCAATTGATCATAGTCAGAAATGTGAAGCAATAATCGAACAGTTACAACGGATTACGTTAAAACCGCCACCTCGCACATGGATCACTCCCATGCGCTGCTAGTAGTAAATGTGAGCGTCGAATCCACTGCAATCTTTTACTTATGTGTGCGTTGGTGCCCGCACTCGCAAATTCTATTAAATTATCGTAGTGTGATTTTATATGTCTGTATGTGCGTGTGTTTAAACAGAACAGGGGTCGTCAATCTCTGGTGCAATGTATACAAATTTCGTCATGGCCTAGGCAGTTACCGTTGTGTATTTCATAATTGAGTAGTATTACGTGCGAATGGAGTGTTCGAGAATAACTTGTTTTGATTGATTTTTACAAATAATATTTCATTGTCAATGCCACCGCTTTTTCCATAAGTGTCATGTATATGTGTAACACCACCTGCAATAGTAAATACTTACTTTTAATATAACTATGACGCTTAACTTTCATGTTTTGTTTTTCAAAAATATTCCTGAAACAAATATTTCAAGACACAATTACAATTCCAAAATGTTCAATAACATTATAACAAAACATGTGACTAATAGGCATTAAGAAGTTAATTCGTAAATAATGCAATAAGAAAATATACTTAACAATTTTATAAGATGGTTCAATGACGAATACATGTAAACAGCTTGTGTACGAAACGGATGCTGACTCACACACGACAAACATGCACACCAAACGAATAAAGCCGTTCGAGAACTTTCCCCGCAAATGTTGACTAGACCTGCCAGTTACCGGTGCGGTTATCAATGAAACGGCCGGCACATTCTCGAACGCTTGTGTGAAGCTATATAAGTACCGACCGCGCGGACCCCGCTTCAATATTACAGTAACTGAACGAGCGAGAAGTGAACGTGCAAGTATACAAACAAAACAACGAACGAGGGACAAAATGTATAAATTCCTGTTTCTCATTGGACTGCTGTGTACTGTAAAGTGCGAGGAAGCCAGAGCACATAAATACGTCGATTCGTTTGCTGTTTTAGACCGCCAGATTAGTCACGCTCTGGCACACCACTACCTCTGGCCATGGAGTCAATTAGTACGAGCAGCTGCCGCCTTAGACATAGAAGACAGCTTAGAGGAACCGCAAATCATATCTGATCCGGAACATTTCGAAGTTAATCTGAACGTGAAGAGATTTAAGCCGGATGAACTGAGAATTAAAGTGAAGAACCGCTATATTATCGTCGAAGGGGAGCACAAGGAAAAGAGTGATAATAAGCGGTTTATGGCAAATCACTTCGTGCAACGCTTCGTCTTGCCGGCTGGCAGCAAATCCGAAGAGGTCACAGCTGTTCTGAAAGAGAATGGAGTGCTTTCGATCTCCGCACCAAAACACGAATTGCCACCACCGCCGCCTGAACGTGAAGTGCCTATTCTCGTGATGAAGCCAGAGGAGCCACCAAAGAAGGAGGAGCCAATGAAGAAACATGACAATCGAGTGGAGAAATTAGAGCCAAGCACAGTCAAGGTAGCTTCAATACCAACGTCCTCAGCGTCACCGGTAGACTTGGATTTGGTTGAAGCGACAACCCACGTCGGGAAGATACGGAAGAAGGAATTGAAGACAACAACCAAAACATCTAAGGACAACGAGGTCACGAAAGCCGGTGACGGTAACGGCTTAGATTATGCGCTGATCGAAGCCGAAGAATGAGAAATCATAGGGCTTATCGCCAAAGACTGAATGAGCTTTAATTCCGCCGAAGTATCAAGTGTTTGAAGTTTTGGCTGTTGTGTTGTGCTCCCGATTTATTATTATTATTTGTTAAATAAACACATTATTTATTACCAACGTACCTTCTTTCATTTCCCTCACTGGAGCGCTAAATAGAGTCATATATCAATCCCTTAATTGCTCCGTAGACGAAAATGTAGGTCGCTGGTGAATATTACGCATTTCAACTTTCTATTATAACATAACATTATTATTATAAGATCATAATTTAAAACAACAAACTTTTCTCGAATAATTTGTTTATTTTGAATTTTCAACGTGAGTAAAAGTTTCTCCAAAGTTCGCATTTTAAAATTGTTACACCACATACACACATGCATATTCCCGTATAGCCGCGCACACTAAACTACGTAACAGAACCACTTAAACATACGTTCATAAATGTAATTTTCTTTAAGCCGCCTCTATCCCAATGACATATAGTAAACCCTTTTGTTTGTTTGAAATTTACGACATTATTTTAACAAACATAATATAAACACATCTACATATTAATATTCAATTTTATTTTTTAAGTTATTATACATAGTTATATCTAGATACTCATAGATTATACGGTATGTAACTGAAATTATATTGATTATACTTATTATTCTTAGCATTAAATGGAAAAAGAATAAACAATAGTTGAAATTCAGTAATTATGTAAGCCACGCGCTGAGATGTAACATATTTCAAGTTAAAGCTTAGTGGGCTTAGTGCTTTAGTACACGGGCGACAGTAACGTTAGGAGATAGTCTTTTGTTAATATTATCAGTAGAAAAATTTACATTATTGAATTTTTATCTAATGAAAACGATTTTCTATAGGCAGGCGTCAAAAATGTATACAGCAGGGTGGGAATATGCATAGTAACGCATCAATACTCCTTAGGTATAAAAGGCCGGGCTTGGAAAACTAGCCCCATTCTCACTTGCCGGCTGCCGCCCTCCTTTAGTCGCTAATCTAAGAACGATCAAGGTCGCCATCTTGTCCGCATGCCAATTAGCTTAGATCAACTTTATCATCACAAACAAATGAACAAACGAAGCTGAAACGGACCAGAATACAGACGTTTGAAATTTCCGATATTATATTATTTTTTGAACACAAGTAGGCGGACGTCACAAGTGGACATTGATTAGTATTATATAGGCAACTAACCTCGGACATTAACATTAGAAATAAGCCTGTATGTGCACTTCGCAGAAATACAATACAGTACAATGCAAGGTAGGGTTGTTGATAAGACAGTATCTAACAACGGGTAACAGAATTGTCAGTAACATTAATCCAGTTAGCAAATATGTATGTATAAGTACATTTAGTAATAGCTACATTAGAAGTCGACCACAAACTGCTTCTCGTAGCTGAAATGTTCGCTTGTAGTAAACATGTGAATAATTTCATTTATTGCAGTACGTAACCAAGACTCAATAGATTGCGTATTTATTTGCTAGAGTCTCTTTGATGTTCAATTGCAAAAACCTCGCTGCAAGACTGGATAAGTCCATCAATCCGACAGTCAAGATAAACAGCGGCACAAGCCAACACGCAATCAGACACAAGTAAGACAGAAATAAGTCAAATTACATCTGCCCTTAAATGAAAAAATACTATAAGGAATCAAAGGTACTATCAACATCCATGACGCCTTCAAGTGCCCTATGCAGAAAAAACATAACTATCCAATGTAGATCGTCTCCATCGGCCTATTGCGGTCTACAGCTGGACATAGGCCACACTTAAGATCTTGTGCTCATAATCCCCACGCTGGGCATGTAGGTTGGGGATCGCAGAGCACAGCCTCTCGCTCCACTTACTAGTATGCTACTATAAAGTAGATGTCCACGTTTATCGTTATCTCAACACAAATACGTTATATATTCATTATAATTATATTTAAAAACAATTTAAGTAACTATTCTTGTAGTCGCTACATAATATTCCAAAAATGTGTTGACGTGCAATGAGGCCGTAAATAATTAATATATTGAATACATTTAGACTGTAACTGTAACTAATTTGGTTAGTGTATGAACAATGAACCATCGCGAAGGTGGATAGGTAGGTACTGGAGGTTTCGATTCAAAACATTTGTGCACACGCACATAATATATAATATCATGATTGTATGAAAACACCAGCGAATATTCTCGAGAAGCGAGACAAGCATCACGACTCAAAAACAATTCAATAAATTAAGTAAAAATGTTTATAGTGAATGTCAAATAGATACATATTATAGGTTTAGGTTGAAATAACTTTATTCTGATAAAAAAATATTGCAGTTTTACTCATAATGAGATACAAAAATTTTTACTTTATAGTTAGATTCTATTGTCTCTGGGCTGTTATATTAGTAACCATGTTATTTACACTGTGAATGTTGATGGCGTGTATGTATGAGAAGAGGATGAATGTAGAAAAAACGCAGTAGGTCTTTAAGGATAAGGATATTTGGATTATAACGGAACAACATCGAAAATATGTACATATAAAAATAATATGATAGCGCAACCTAACTGTGTGTATCAAGCTAGTGACCGTTGTTTAAGCGAAAGGTAGAAAAGTCTTTGAAATAAACATCAAAATGACATGCGATGTATTAATTATCAGTAATAAAGCTGGAGAGTTGCTAATAAACAACTTTGCGACGGGCGATAGCCTAAAGCTTCGTTGTATGACACTAATTAAAAAAAAACTAAATGTCGCCGAGATGTATTAAAAGCCAAATTTCTCAAAGACCGATATTAACGTTTTCCGTGTAGACCATGTAGTGATTTTACATTGAACATCGTTTTGGAATTGCAACGCAGTGTTCTAGCCGCTCTGCGGAGATCAAATACACTGAGAGACGAGTTAATACAATTTGACTTAAGGAGTATCAAAGTTTTTGTCAATAATCTACGTCTAGACTGTAACCTTAAAACGTACAGTGCATTTTTTTAAAGTTCTTATTATGTTTTTTAAATGTTTATACAGAAAAAGAAATAAGACATTGGTAGACAAAGAGTGATTAACCTTGAGCAAACAGATACGACAGATATAGGTTAACATAATTAAGGGATGCGACCTAATGACATTACAATAATAGAAGAGCTTCTAATTAAATTATTTAGAACTATTTAATTATGTAACAACATTATCTTAAGGAGCAAAGGTTTCAAAGGGAAAACGTCCAGGTTCTTAAAAATACAAGTTAAAAGAGTCGTCTTAGGCTCATGAAACTTTATGAAAATTTTACCATTAATTCGAAATACTGAATTTGTTTTACAGTATTTAATTGTCGCTTCCCATGTCTACATCAAGGAACAATTTTTGATATTATCTATTTGGCTTCGCACAAAATACCATTTAAATATTTAGAATAGAAAATTTTATTGATATTAATTAAGTCGACCTATTTTTAGTCTCATATCAGTAAAGAAATCTACTAAATATTTCATGTTCAGAAAGTGATCTATCCCCAGAAGTGTAGCGCGAAATCTGTTGATGAAAATATGTGACTGAGGTAACATCGACATGTTGTAGTTTAAGCATACGATAATATCCCGCAATAATAAAAGATTTTGCGGCACACAAAGTTATGCTAGGAGACAACACTTCTTTAATACTGTAATTCTAAAAGGACAATTACTGAACATATTATTTTGGATAAGTTTAAAACTAAGCTAAGTAGGTACATATCTAAACATATTTATCACCTAAACATTCTGCCTTTTTAAATAATAAACTTGCAATAAACTGAAATGCTTTCACCATTCGCCAAATGGATTGCTCCAGAATTGTCCGTGTTCTTTATTCGATCTAAAAGTAACACAACTTCTCCGCTTTAGCTGAATGGTAACATCTAATATTGCCTATCTGAACACACGAGAGTTACTTTATCTCTAGCTTTTACACTTCTCCAGTAATTACTTTCTCTGAAGTTTATTGACCTTCATTCCAAAAAGCCTTTTTCATTATACTATACACCGAATAATTATTGCCTTAGAGAAGCGGAAACGATGAAATAATTTATTACGAGTAGCTCGCGGTTGACATCATACACTCTGTAAATTACTTTAACATTGCAGTTAATGTAACACGTTGGGGTAAATATTTTATATTTGAAGCACAAATTACGTAGCCCCAGGGCGGGGATATACATAGACCAGTGGTTTATAGAAGCAGCATAGTCAAAACTTTATTAACTGTTGTATATTAGCCACTAAGCGACTTATAGCCGGAAATCTGTTTTATTAAACTAATACCTAACATGGAAAAATATATAAAATATGAATCACTTATGTATTTATGTGCGTACTTATATGTGTGTATAATTATCGTATTATTATTATTGGCGTGTGTGAGCGTCTACCGCATAATCAACTGTTATAAATATGGATCACTAAAAACTCTAGCCTCGGTTTTATGTCGAATTTTTAAAACTTTTCAAAAGGGCGAAAGTACTTATGGTAAGAAATCCAAAAAACGAAAATAGAAAAAATACAAAATTGTTAGAAACCCAAAAACCAAAATACAAACACGCCTGACGAATATTACTATTAAAATCACATCTCAAACCCATTTGCACCAGCGTTAGTTAACGTCAGAAATCATTACCCATGTTTCATAGTAGTAGAGTAATGAGCGCTTGTTAAACTTACTCAAATCATATCTCATACTTAACTGCCATGAAACAGATTGGCTAATATATGCCTGTCCTGTGCTTGGAACAAACACGGGAAGTAAGTCCCTGAGACTAAGTAACTTTGCAACACAACATGTACCCTTTATCCGCGACGTATATTTGCGTCGAATGACGACCGCCCGCTAACACTTTATTAGTATACATTATCCAACTTTCCATCGCTACAACATAGAGTTAGTATAATTATACAGTCCCGAGGGCTGGATAGGAGAGTTTTGAGAGACTAAACTTTGTTTAACCGCATTATTTATTTGTTGCTAAATGACCACCGCTCACGTAATATTAACTATGTTTAAAGTCAAAGCCAGACTTTTAATTCAGTTGTATATTATCGCCGGCAGTTCGTTATTTTGACATAGTCATATTGATTTCGGTTGTTCATCATCATAATCATCATTCTTTCCGGAAACCTATAACCTCTTAGAATGAAAAGTGTTAGTAGTAGGCTATTAATAGTATATTGTAGATTGTAGAGTATAACACAACTTATGACGTAAATAAATAATTACATGTTGACTAATTTTGTCGTTATATTTACACGTATACTTTTTATCTTGAGCATTAATGAATATAGCAAGGTATCTGTATTAGTTGTCCTATTTGAGTTTTTAATCGACTTCCAAAAAGGAGGAGGTACTCGATTCGTCTGTATTTTTTTTTTACATTTGTTACTTTATAACTTTGAACTGGGGGAACCGATTTATATGTTTCTTTTTTTAATCAAAAGATAGTGCTTCCGGTCTGGTCCCATTTAAACTTAGTACAGTTTTGATAATGGCATCCATGACAAAACCACGTAAATCTTAAATGTGCATGGAGTGTGTGCGCGACAAATGGACGAATAGCTCAATATCACGTTAACCGATTTTGATGATTCTTTGTTTATTGGAAAGGGTACTATACTTCAAAGGTAGTCTGATGAGAGTTTGGTTAGATTATCATTATCGAATCCATGCGAAAGTAACGTAACTCTTCAATTCTTAGGAGTTAATTAACGATACTTGTCCGATCTTTTATAGGCTATCCGGATATGGTCAAGTAGTTGCCGTAGTCGTATATGACGATTAATGGAACTCCGTGAGTTGAGTTGGGGTTTCATTTAACCCCTTAAAGTGTAGGTACACTCGAGTTAACCCGAGCGCACTAAACTGGCCAAACTATACACACTCGAGATAATTCGAGCGGTGTTGTACTTTATGCTGTTATAATTTTTCGCACTCAAATGCAATCGAGAAATGAAAATAACCAAGGAAATAAAAAACAATCGTAACAGCTACTACTAACAAAATACTTCTAGTAACTAATACCAACAAAACTAACATACAAATAATTCAACAAAGGTCCAAATGTATTTTCGACTTGCTCTTTTCAGATGACATAGCTTCTTTATAAAGTACCGGACCAGTGCGCTCGTATTCGAATCTTGTTAAGACGGAAGTCGACAAAAGTGCCACACAATACAATTACGGACTTGACAATCTAGACCATACCTTTATGACTCGTATAGATTCATATACAATGTACATTATTTTATATTCTAGAATGATCAACTACAGCAAACAGGCATCTAAATTACTTGCTGTGCAACTTACATATGTTCAGTCGCACTCTTCACCCCTACTGAGGGTTTCCCTTGTCCATAATTCCAATAAAAGATATTGAAAGAGTTACAAAAATTTTGCCTTATATAGCAATTACGCTTTACTGCTTCTCTTCCACAAGAACCGGATATACTAGATGGGCAGCATGCCTACCAATCAAACCCCTGTTTGATTTATTATTAAGTAGTGTAGCTATTATAAAGTAAGTAACTTGAGATATCTCTTTGTCATTATCTTTAATTAGTCAAGATCTAAAACAGATGGGCTCGGGACTTTACCGAACCGCTTGTTATTAACAAAACCTTTTATCTAGACAACACCTGACACTATGAGTTAGAGCAAACGGCAAGACATTTTGAACAATCATAACAGAAAGAGAGAAAAAGAAATAGTATTATGAAAAACCTATGTGAAATTAAACTTATATGCCAAAAAATATTCATATATACTTACGCAACTACCTCCTAACACCAATATAACAGGTAACATCAAAGTTTATACGAGTCTCATCTCCTGAACGTAAATTATAGCAAACTTTTAATTGGACGGAAAGTCGAAATGAATTCGCGAGTAACATAATCTAATACCTTACGAAACATTAAATCATAAAGTTGATTACACTGAAGTTACTTGTGTCGAATACTCTGCTCGTATTCTATGCGCCTACTTAAAAGGATGTGCTCGGTGTATGGCAATAGCTTCACCTCCTACTCCAAAGTTGGACGTGAACACTTCTCAGCCGAGAATTCAAATCTCCTGTAATTGGGGGCGACTGAAGCGTATACGACTATGCTCCTCCAATGAAATTGACGTAAACGCGACAAGTAGCTAGTTGAACAACTAGGCTCATTAAATCAATCTTATCAATCCCAATTGCATCAATCCCAAAATATTGTCCATATTGTATCCAAGGAAAGGTCGCGATCTCGGAATGGTTTTTCAAGCGGTAGTGTTGTCTAAAGAGTATCACTATTTAAATTATATACCTGGTATTCACAAAGTCGGTAAATATATGTACAGTAATAAAAAACAAATTAGCCAATTTCTACCAAGTTTATTTATATTGAAGATGGTAACTGTATCAATTTATCTTATATTTACACAATAAATTATTACAGTAATACAAGTAACAACAAAATAATAAATGTTACAAACCTAAAATGCATAGGTGCTAAAATACAGGTAGGTACTACTCGTATTTCCAGCTGAATACCAAACAACCGCTGTATAACATCCACTAATCCAATGCCCGAGTAATATACCTACCGTTAGCAAAATCATCAATCAAAACTGTTTATTTTACATTTAGTACAGTTTAACATGTTTATTTTAATGAAAATGTAATCTTAATAAGCTTGTAATAATACGTTTCGAATATTCCGATATCCCAGTTCATTGGATCGTAGCGGCGGCGGTTTTGTGAACATATCAACCATATAACAACACTCATTGTTTTGTGGAAGCGCCTTATTATATGAACAATACATAAAGCTCAGAGGCAAATAGGGCATCCAATCATTCGATGTGTTAGTGCCTGTGACAGGCTACAACCCTTGTAGCACTTCAGTGCTTGTACTTTTCTACCGCATCTGCGAAAGGCTTGTAAATGGTACATTGGCTGGCGTGGCATCCATATTCCGCCATGCCACACCAGCGTGGATTGACGTAGAATTGTGACTAGGAATATGCCCACGACTTATCTGAACGGGTCTTAGTCATATTAGTACTCCCAAACTTCCCAAAGGAACGTTCTTTAAACCTGATTGATGTATAAAGTAGTAGTAAGATTTCAACTATTTCAGTAGGAAAGTCTGTTACATTCATGAAGTTTTGATGGTCTGGTTATGTATAAACTAATTCCACATCTTGTAAATAAAGGGTATTTCCGCAATATTTATCAAATATACGGATTTATGTCTTTATTAAATTTAAATTAATTATTTAAGTCTTTATTAAACTTCAATTTAAATTATTTCTGTTATTGAAATCTTACATTAAATTGGCTATGGAAGAAAAACGTCGAGCAGAGGAATCATTAAGAGAAATATATCCGGGAAGAAGCGAAGGGTTCAGTGTTAATAAAGTCGCTTCATGAAGCGCACTAAGCTTTGGAGATCACTTTAATGGAAAATCTGCAGAGTAATGACTACTTTTTTGTAAAAACGTAAACGTAACATCAAGCCTGTTATCCCCGAAGAGGTAGGCAGAGGAGTGTAGAACAATATGAATAATATTACTTTTGTGTTATATAAAAAAATTGTTTTTTTATACCTATAAAATAATAATAACACATGTTTATCTTTTTTATTCTTTAATCCTGATTTTATTATGATTTCATTGATTTGATGTACGAAATCTGATTCATGTAATTGCGAGATTTGTGAAGCTTACTCTTATATTATAATTAGAGGTACTCCCAAGCAAATTAAACCTAATCTTTAAAAGAACATAATATCTGCAATATTATACATATATACTTATAAATTATAATACTTAGAACAAAGCCCTGCTTAAATTATTTCCGGTACGCTATAGTATAAAGTTTTTTAAAATGATGCTAAGAATTTATGATGAAATTCAAGATACTTCAAAGTTACGCTACGCTACGATTTTTTATGTTAAATTATACTTACATTTTATTTCTATTCTAGCAACTGAATTGATTCAATATTTGTGATCGCAACACAGACAAGAAAGTCATGTTATTTACCTCTTGTCAGGTGGACGTCATTTTTGACGGGCATTGAAAAATTAAAACATACCAAAGTGTATTTTCAGGGTAATATTGAAACAAACCATTGTACCTGGACAATTGTTATAATAATTATTTGGACAGAATGAAACCTTTGCAGCTGGTAGGCGGCCAATGCATGTAGCCGTGCCCAGACAGGCTGCGTGATTTTGAAATCTGTGATCTCCGCCACGGCAAGGATAATCATTTACATACAATCAATCTTACACTGGCTTAACTGCAGCTTTTCACGTGTCTAGCAATAATGAAACTATATACAATAGTGTTTACAACTTATGACAATACGTAATAATAACTTATTTTCTTTTTTCACTTAACTCAGGAGTTTATCACCGAGTAAGATCCGTCAGAGTCGTATATACCTTTTTTACTGTTCTTATAACTTGCACCAAATTTACCGTAGCTGGTATGTGGGGCGCTGTACGGCTCGGCGTCGTATCCATGCGTCTGCACGCGATCATAGTGTCCGTGGTGATCGAAGTGAAGGTCATAATGATCGTGGTGATGATCGTCATCGATGCAATGTTCGTGAGGTACTTGTTTCTCTTTCAAATAGTGAATCAACCAGAGGACCAGATGCCAGCCCTTCGCAACGATCACGTAAAAGATGACGCCATAAATCACTTTCAGGATGAAAAGCTTCGTTGCCGCTACGTAGAGGAAATGCACTGGAAAGAAAAAAAAACGAATTTAGTCGTACAATAACACAACCTTTTATTAATCGTAACCTTAGGCGTACCTAATGTCGTAATATCGTAATATTTGGATACAATACAACTTGCAAAATACAACTTGCAAAATACAACTTAGCAAAGTCGGCTCTTGTAAAGATACAGTTTTATATGTATGCATTCTTATATACATTTTATAGGTATTGGTAATTATAAAGAACGCAATTACTCTCCCGTCTCGTCTCTTTTGCGTGCCGAGTTTAACGTAATTTGTTTATTTATCGTTTTTTTACCAAATTTACTTAAGTATAGTAACTTAAGTACCGAAATTTAATTAGGTAGGTATAGAAACTTTAGCTCAGTAACTTAAGCGCATTAACTAAAGCATTTTCAATGGATGGATCTTAAGTTTTGTTTTTTAATTAAATAACGAACTTAAGATTGCCCTTGGGCTCGATCTCAAACGTAAGACCAGTTTATTAATACGAACATAAGTCTTTAAGCGGCGTCTCAGACGAGTACGTCGAAATACCGCCAAGTTGTTTAAAATTAGTAAGTAGTCACAGCTTTAAAATATTGTTCATTTTTGTAATCTTGACGTACATATACCGGCACTCAGCTTACTAATTATGGTATACCGCTTAGCCAGTTAGTTATTAAGGACACATTCGAGATACGATTATTTTTATATTTTTGTTAATATGCCACATCAAACAGTATATAATTTTATGAACAAGCATAGCAGTCGTCTGGGTGCGATTCCCGGGTCGAGCACTACAAAAATTTTCTAATTTAAATTTTCTAATAGTGGCTCGGAGTGTGGATATGTGCCCGGTATATGGCAATAGGTTCACCACCCATTCCATCGTGGGACTTAAAAGTAATTGGTGAAACGTGGGAGTGTTCTACATTCCTCTGCCTACCTCTTCGGGGATTACAGGCGTGAAGTTACTTAACTATTGTAACGATACGATTAACAACCATGTATATGTTTTCATATGTGTGCATATAATCTACTGAGTATGTACATATTTTTATAGATTATTTTACACCCACAACCGATATACAATGCAAGTGTTGATGGATGCTGGAGCCGAGGAAGAACAATTACGTATCTTGACCAAATGGGCCAGATTCTGGCTGATGGGGGATTCAAAAGTACGCAGGGGATCTGGCGTCACGGTAGAATAACTTTACACCCTCACGAAGAATATATATCATATATATTATTTGTATATATTATTTGTATATTCTGACATGGTTGCCATGCAAACATTTAACCTAGGTGGGTATCAAACTCGCAACGTTAGGCGCGATAGTCACGGTCGTTTCATATATATACTTAGTAAGTATATATTTCTTTAGTCATAGACGATAAATCGTTATCTTATGTTTATATTCAATATTTGCTTTTGAGTACAATGATTGTTTTCTTCATAAAGAAGGAAAATCATTTACTCCATAACTGAAACTATTCTTCAACGGCTATGACAAACAGTATTACTGTATTACTGAAGGTAATTTTAAACTCTCTTAAACTTTTATTTGCGTAGATTATATAACATTTTAAAATTTCTTGTCGGTAAGGAATCAAGATTATTTCGTTCGTTCGTTAAAAAAAATTCTGGATTCGACGCGCCATAAAGGTAAAAACTTTTTGCTGATTATATATAGGTATGTACATAGATGAAGATATTTCTACTGTTTATTTCTATTTAACATATTATTTTTACCATGGAGCATAGATCTAATGCTATATAATGCAGAAAAAAGGGTTATTTCAAAATATTCCCCCGTGCAGCGAGTATTCATTACGGTTATTCATAATTCTAGAGATAATATTTGGATTTTCAGTAGCGATGTTTTCATACTATCAAGAATGAAAGCGTAGCAGTGGTGGCTCGCACATTGGAATAAAACACCTCAATATATGTTTCTGCTATGACGTAAAAGCATTCACTTATTTTCTCTGTTACACAATTATACAATTATCACGGTCTTATCAATCAGGTCAAGTATTATTTATCTTTTTAATTGCATATCAACTTACCATCCACACGCCATTGTATTCTGCTATTTTAAGGTGCCGAATCATCTGATTTAGTAGAAGTTGTATGGAAATGGTACATTATAAGTACATATCTGAAATTTTGGTAATTGAATAAGTTGCTAACACTAAAAATACTTAACGATATAATCCTCACTAATAACTTTTTGTTAAAGCTTGATAAACAAAATATTTAGTAAACCCGCTATAAGTTATGTAACATTGTATATAATCGGCATATTAATCGATAAGAAAGATATATTATAAATATCTTAATATACCGTGAGATTAAAAGTTTTACTAAGACAGAAAGACTACGCCAGTCTTGTGAATATCTGCGTTAGTTTTTATAACAAAATATTTTTTCTGCTGTTTTACTTGAGGGATAAAGAACTATTTTCCTAGAACATATATAATATGAAGACTTATTGTTTTTTACGTCACAGGCTCTGGATAATAGTGCCAAAACGCTTACGTGAACCAGCCTCCGCCGGCGACGTAATGCCAACATATTGCGTCATTGATGTAATTGTCGCTATGGTACACTATGCGTTTACTGTTTATATTTGATAAACGTAACATCACGTCTGTCATTCCCGAAGAGGTAGGCAGAGGAATGTAGAACACTCCCAAGTTTCACCAGTTACGTTCACGTCCCACTATGGAATAGGTGGTGAGCCTATTGCCTTACACCGGGCACATATCCAGACTCCCCACTAAAATAGCAAATTTAATTTTTCGTTTTAGGACCTAATCTTTAGAATCCAATATGTCTTCATGACGCTTTAGTAACTGCAAATTTAGCGTCCCGGAATTGCCTATGATAAATAGAATCGTGAAACCAAACTATGTATGTATTACCAATAATAAATTGTGAAGTCGTATTTAGAATTATACTCTTTAGTATTATAAAGCATTAAGTAATATTAAATATTAAGTACAGGGGTTGCAAGTGCGACTGCTGAGAAAAAGTTCCTGGGTTCGATCCCCAGGTCGGGGAGAGTATTATTGGGTTTTTCTAACCAAAAGTTTCAAGTAGTATATTGAAGTTTGGATTTTTGCTCCGTTTCAATAGGTTCCGCCCCTATATCATTGGACTTACGGGGACATTCATATTAATAATATTGTCCTTTTACATCTACATACATATATATATCCTTTAAAATTTTTAATCACCTCACGAATATCACATGTTCATAAATTCTAATTATAACCTGCGGAGTCGCATAAAACAAAATATTCAAGCGGGTAACGTATTTCGCTGTGAAAAATAAAGTGCATAAAACCACATTATAACGACAAAAGTCAACATTTCACACACAGTAGGTAGGTATACCTACCTGTGAATGATTATACGACCTAGATCTCATTAAATTTCGGCTCACATAGACTCGTGTCAACCATTCTGCCTCAGGATACGAGTACGCAATCATGAGCAGTAATGAAACTGTTATAGATCTGAGCTTGTCAATGGTTCTTATTTTTGTATTATTATATTTATATGTACGTAATAATATATATTTACGTTAAACTATATACGTACCCGTAACATCACGCCCGTAGTCCCCGCAGAGATAGGCAGAGGGGTATAGTACACTTGTGTGTTTTACCAGCTACATTTACATCTCACTGTGGACTAGAGGGTGAGCTTATTGCCCATAAACCGAATTGAACCGTATTGAACCATACATACATACATACATACAAAACTGTACGGCAGGTCCCTTACGGGGTAGGCAGGGAGCGCTGAATGCCAAATATCCACTATTAGAAATTTCTATAAATATAAAATCTGAGTAAGAAAAAGGATAAATTAAAAAACTAGATCTGCAGTTGCGGTTGCAACCACTCATACCGACGAATCAGTCAACAGTTATAGTTAAGAATTCTGCAATAAACATAATTGTATATTTGAAATTGTACCTGTATAGCACTGTACTAGCGTAGTCTGTAGTATTTGTGATAGCCTAGTGGTTTGAAATTCGACCCTTCACCCCAGGAGACCGGGTTCAAACCCTAGCGCGCACCTCTTAAAAATTTGCGTTTTAAGTTTCAATATCACCTGCTATAACGGTGAAGGAAAACATTGCGAGGAAACATCACATGCACATCTTAGAATTCATAAAAAAAGTGTTCTCTAAGACGTGTGAAGTCTGACAACCCGCATTTGGCCAGCGTGACAGACTATGGTCCCATGTTCAAGCAGTGGAAAGATAAAATGGTCGAAAAAAAGTACCTGTTCCGTTTAGATTCTTGCCGTATTTAAACTTTAGTACCTTTTTCTTTGGTTGGTGAGGGTTAGGCATCGCGAAGCACGACTTTTCACAACGCCTACGCTGCTGTCCGTAGGTGGCCAGGGTATTTAGTCCTGCCAGACAGTTGTAAAATTGAAAAATAATTCTATTTTAATTATGTATAAATAATGGATTTACACAAAATAACGTCTGATACTATAAACTATTATTTACATTATACAGAAACTTACTATTATATAAGCTTATAAAAAGAAATATAAATAACAAAGTTATATTACGTTTTTTTATCGTTACAATTTCATATAACTAACGTCCATAACTTAATATGACGCAACGTAACGAGCATCGATGTACTGCAGAGTCCATAAAAAGTTTATGGCCGTCATTTTTTAAATTAAAAGACTTCCTAGCTGTACTAAGGTATACAAAGTAATAAAAGCGACTCGATCCGCTGTGGCGCCGGCGATCGTGTAAACACTAGGCCGCTTATCTCATGTCCCTGGTGTCGTTCGTGGAACGAGGAATGTGTATGGCAGTAACATTTTCATGTAGTTAATGTGTTACTATACAGATCACAACCCAGTAATGTGAAAATCTTGAACAATACATGACGTAAATTAGCACTAAAGAAATACTAAGAAACCGAAGGAATTCAGATATCTTGATGTAAGAAAAAAATAATCTCTATCAGTATTTACTGAGTGTTCTTAGTTGAGGTCGCGATGTTACTCGGTGTTAGATTAAGATAAATGTATAATAGACTAATTGTGCTTTTGTGCTGTAAAAAGCTTATACAAAAACAACGTTTACAACATGATTTTTAAAAAAGAATACTCTTAAATGACTTTTGTATTATCGTTCCTTGTTTAATTTTTCCGTATTCTTGTTACTTACACTTACTTGTATAACATAGATTCGTTATGTTTACGTATTCTTGTATCCATGTATGGATACGGTACTGTACGGATATCGTTAATTCCTCGCTAAGTACGTATGAACCATGCTACATGTAAGGCGTCAGCCAGGGAAT
>DWFO01000774.1:0-18382 GCA_018246595.1 Mimoniades nurscia nurscia
CCCCCCCCCCCCCCCCTCCCTGTAATAAAGACATATATTTGTACTGTCTGGGTGTAAACGAATCTATATATGTATACATTATGTACTTTGTCAACTGTTTGGTGTTCATAATACATGCTCTAGCTTCTTGGGGACCAGGTGAGCAAGTTTTTTTTTTTTGCTTCACAGACACCAACATCAAGCAGTGATGACAATAAAAGCACTTGACTTTTCGCAAGTGTACGGTTTCGCAAATAAAACTCTGGATAGTTCTAATGATACATTCATGACGCTCGATCCGAGGAGCAACATTGCTCGGCTTAACAAAGCCTTGAGGAACATTTTTAATGGCAAATATATGGTTTGTATCTACGGTCTGAATGGGATTGCATTTATAACTTTCTTTTCTTGTACATGTTGAATTTCGTAAATAACTATTGTATAAGTTATATACTTTTAGTGCTCAATTAAAAGCTTTGCATCAATGCAGGAACAATTGCTGTGAAGCAGCAGTCTAGGTGGTAAATATTACCAGGAAATGTATTTTTTATTTGGAGAAAACGTTTATCTTGCTGCAAGCTTTATTATCATTATTTTGTTGTTATCATACCACTGATATACTTGTTATTCTTATTCTTTTTCTTTCATTTCCGCTTCTCCTTCATCTTCCTCCTATCCATCCTGGTTATCCTCTTCCCTGTCTCCTGCTTCTCATTTTCCTCTACCTCTTCCTTTTTCTCCGTCTTCTCCTGCTGCTAGCCCGTTTCGAGAACATTAATTTTTCTGTTCCAGACTCTATTCGACATTGAAGAGTTTAAGCTAAGCTTAACACCCGAAGACGTAAATGCCAGTTCGGATACTATAGAGGGGACGGTGAGTGAGTCACTGCTAGTTACACCCCTATCAAGCCTTACGACAGTGATTACTTTAAGGAAACGGCTGGATTCGTCTGGATTGAGAAAGCTGGAAACTTTATGTCCAGCAGTACAAGTCCACTGGTTGACAGTGATTTTAACTTATACTTACACCATTTTTGAGTCAAAAGAGGCGTTGATGTATCAAATGATTTCAAACCGCTTTACAATACAATACAATACAATACAATTATTCTTTATTGTACACCTAAAGGGACAGAAACAAATACATGAAGGAATCAAAAAATTTATAAATGAACAGTAGGTACACAAAAGGCGGTCTTATTGCTAATAAGCGATCTCTACCAGACAACCTTAGGGTAGGAAAAATGAAAAGAAAACATTAAATACGGGGCAGAGGTGTACGGAAAGCTATAATATTGGAATAACAACGAATATAATACACAATATATAATACATAAATATGTAATCACAGTTACTTTGTAAAAATAAGAGTAAATATGTAATAACAATAAAATATATTTAAAGTTTAAGGTAGTAATCCTTTACTAGTCGTTTGAAGGAATTAACGGTCGGCGCACGTCGAATATGCCGCCTTACGTTGGACAAAACTGTCTGCAACTTAGTTATTAGCTATGGCGATGTGATAGACAATTCTGGGTTCATATCCTGGGGCGCGGCAAGGAATTACGCGCGTTTAAAAATGAAATCTCACATGCTGTGTGAGGGCGAACGTGAAATCTCGTGAACAAACCAGCACACCTTAGAATTTTTCGTAATGTTCTGTAAAGAGTATGAAGTCTGTCAACGTGCACTTGGCCAGTGTTGCAGACTATGATTTTAATCCTTCACATTATGAGACGAGATCCATATCCAACAGCGGAACAATAAACCGCATTGGTGACGAAAACGAAAACAAAAATTTCAGCTGTAAATACAGCAGAATTTCATGAATATTTGTCTTTCAGGAGGAAGATACTAGATTTTCTATACCGGCCGCGCAACGACGCCGCAGACATGCAGGTACGTGGTGAACCATTGGCGAGTTGGCGAACCAACGCTATCACTCGCATATGTTCCATTGACGACATCAAAATTGTTTGTGTATCACTCTCGACAGTTTAGTTTGTGTTTCATTAAAATTATCATTTTTACGTAGTCACGATACTACAAAAAATATGTACCTTAGATATTTTTAACATGTTACATTAATACTTCAGTGTTGAAAGATTTTAGAAATATGTATTCTAAAAGATGACTTTTACCTTAACACAAAGTAAAATCTATTCTTTATTGATGTCAATTGAGCTTTCCACAATTAGTTATTCTAATAACCAAGGTTTAATTATAGAAATTTAAACATGGTGTAATAATGAAATTTTTGCGTATAATTATTGCGTACCAGGTCTATGTTACAAAATTATATGTATTATTCATAAATGTGTAGCCGAAAGGAGGTCTGCTAAAGCTCTCGGACTTATTTTAAAAAGTACATGTCCGTCAAAATAAGTTTTACAAAATTCAAACTTTAAATATCGTAATGAGCTCAGGCGAGTTATTTGAAACTGCTTTATTTTAAATTACGTAACCTTTAATTTAAATGCCAATTAAGGGCGTTATTTTATTTAGGATTAAGATTATCAATTTAAAAAAAATGTTAAAATAGTTCCGTTGTCTTATTAAATCATTGGTATGTTTTGCGACTGGGAATTTTGTTATTTCTCAACATTGCCAGCATCCTTCGCCGATGATATAATTGTGCAAGTGAAGGGCGAATGAATAAAAGTGTAATTAATAAAAATTACATAATTGGCAACTGTTAACTACCCCCACTTTTTTGTATTTTAACATTTTCTCGCTAATTTAAATATTGCAATATTATGCAAGTTTGGAATGGATTTACTTTTAGAGAGAAATGTAATTCTTACCACTTATGGGGTTTTCAAATTAACAATGGACCTTGAAAAGTGTCGCTTATGAGACATACTTGTAAATTCATTATCCATTTTCACCATGCTTTAAGTAGGTGCGGTGCACTCGTGAAAATTTTGAAATATTTCTCTTGTCTACTTGGTTTGAAAGTGCAATGGATCTACTTAGTTAAAAGTTCCATTCAAATATAACTAGATGATGGATTAACATGAACAGAAAACAGCATAATATACAATTGCTTATCACATCTGTGCTTACTATATTTTGCTCTTAAATGCCTGTGTCATATTTTGTATTAGATAGAACGTTACATAGTTAAATTTAGTTATAATTTAAATAAACTACTACATATGTGTTACATACCATGCATACATGTATCTTCGTATGGGTCCACACAGTAATAGAAGAAAAATGTGTGTTTCCCATTCAGTACAAAACTTAAAGTAATTATTTTCTCAAAGGTTTCCTTGTAGGTCCTGCATCTGCACCAGGGTTTAATTCTCCCTCCTCGGTTTCCACATCATCACTTGCACAGGTAAACACATTACAGTGTTCATAGAAACTTAAAAAAAAAAAAATAAATGGAGATGAATCTCATTAATAAAAAAATTATTATTGTTAATATAAGTGTTCCTGTCCCTTTTGATATTAAACTAATGTCACGTTTTTTTATCAATTGCTTATTTAATATTTTTCCTTTTTTTTAAATTAAATATGAATATTTAATATTATTTTCAATGAATCATTGTGTTAAAGAAATATAGTATTTTAACTGAATTGTTTCAGCTCCAAGAAAGATTAGCAGCTTTGCCGCGATATACATTTGATAAAGAACCTGTGAGTGTGTGCGCTTTACCACAGCTATCTAGTGTAACAGAACTCAGTGAAGGTGAAGAGAATCAATCAGTTAACACGTCGGTAAATACGAACAAACTAAGATCGTATAACAGAATTGAGAATACTAATAAAACTTCTCAAGGTGACAGTGTTGCTACGCCTCTAGCCAACGGCGACATAGACGATATTAATCGCCTCTTAGCAGCATCAACGGGGTCTGCTGAAGTAATAGACCAAGGGCTTGAAGATTTACCACGCAATAGTCACAACATCGTAGATTTGTTAGCTCAAGAAGCATTGCAGGTGGCAAATGTAACAAACAAGCAAAATAGTGGCATTATTGTTGGGGAGTGTACTAAGATTAAAGATACTCAAGAAGCAAATACGTTATACGTAGATAAATATAGTAATAATAGAAACGATGGAACTGTAGAACGTTTTCAAGAAAATCTATTGGCAAGTAATGATCGACATGATTTAAATAATTACCCAGCCACCATCGAGTCATCGAATGAAATTGGAAACAATACCCCATACGTTACATTTAGAAGTAAAAACAAGATCCATAAAGATATTTCAAAATCATCAAGAGAATCTTTTAAAGAAGGCGATATTTATAAAGAATCTCATGATATTGAAGCTGTTGAAAATTTTTTTGCACATCATATTACAGAAAACAGAAATGGTGATCTTGTTGTTAGTCCAACTTTAGCGAAAAAAATCAATGAAACTAATTCTGAATGTAATGAGCACTTTGATCATTACATGATGACATACAAATATATTCCACAAGATATTGATATGGATCAACTTTTTGAACCTGGCCTGGATGTTGTAGAATGTCTTAACGCAATGGTAGACCAGGTGTGTCAAAAATTTGATAAATGCACAAATTTGTTAGGTCTCGGGTTCGAAAATAATTTACGAGGGCGTCAAGTAAGCATCAAGCAAAATAATACGCCTGAAGTAAAAGGTAAAACCAGTAAGCCTATTAAATTAAAATATACTACAAGAAAGTCGTTTTCATCTAAGAAAAAGTCAAAAAACAATAGTACAGTTAGCCAGGTTCAGCCTTTTTCAATAATGTCCCCTATAATTGAGAGAGAAAGTATAGCTGATAATTCGATGTCAAAAAAAGTTGTCAGTCCTGAGACTACTAACAAAAATACAAAAATTGGTCGAGGACCACGAAGTAAACGAAAACTGTACTCTCCAAAAGATGAATTAAGTAACCAAAGAAGTTCCACTCAAATGGCAGGATCTATAGGTGAAGATACTCCTATTAATTCTAAATATCTGAAAGTATCTTCTGGAGCTCGTAAATCAATTGCAACAAGTTACAAAGAATTAGAGAAAGAACGAGAGCAGCGCATTCGTAAGCCACCAAATAGAAAATCTAAAATAACTAGAGAAGCAGTGTCTCCAAGAACAATGAAAACGAATCAGATTTTTGATAGTCTAAAGGACACAAAAAATTTTGAAACGGTTAAGCTAGTAGATAAACCTGCTTCAGGTCGAGATTTGGCTGTCTATAACTACACGAGTGAAAGTGAGGATGAATGGGATAAAAAAAATAGTTTGCCATTAGAAAAGCGACGTAGCAATGTAAACGCCATCCAAACAACTAAAAAAAATCGTGTCAATAGAACACGAAAACAAAAAGGTAATACAAACAATTCTGTAGATTTAAATTGTCAACCTAAAAAAAGAAATGTGAAACGTAAGCTCATACTTAATACGAAGAGCCAATTAACTAAAGAGAATGAAGCGTTTCAAGTAGCAGAGTGGAAATCAAATTTGGAAGACGAAAGAATGAGAAAAGAAGCACCTGAAGTTCTAAATACTTCAATAGCAATTAATTGCCCTGACACCGAGAAACAGATAAATAGGGAGCCCGAGCTTGTGCTTAAAGATTTACCCCAAATGGAGTCGATTGTTGAAGATGACCCTAAACCTGAGAATAACGATCGAAATACGAAACCAAATCGTCAAAACAAATCCAAAAGAGTCTTTGATTCAAAACGAGAGAAAAAGCCATCAAAAAATAATTTAGATTTAAAAGTTTCTGACACTGAACAAACAGTAAGCCCACTACCCGGCCTGTTAGTGGAGACTGCTCAAATTACAAATGGTGATTTGAATGATTCAGTTACAGCGAATATGATGCAGAAATTCAGAGATATATATCAAGGGAAGCTGGTCGCCGAGAGCAGTGTGTTGAATACAACTCACAATTTACTTTCAGATGTCGAACCGATTAATTACAGTTCTATTCAGTTAAACCTTACTGAGGAATTTAATCAAGCACAAGTTGGTAAAGGATTAATTTCTGATGATTCATATAAAAGCGCATATAGTAAGACTAGCAAACAGACCAAAAAAGTGAAAAGGAATATACGAAAGATAAATGAAAAAGGAAAGCCTAAGGTGAAACGTGAACGCCGAAATACAAAATCAGTAGCGAAAGATGAAATTGAAATTGTACAGCTTTCAACTACTGATGTTGTCTCTGAAAAGTCCATGGATACTTTGGGTACAAATTTACCTATAACGGGTCATGGTGACTTCGAAGAAGACCCACCCAATTCGTCGATACTCTATCACAACATAGAGCCAAGAATTGTGGAACACGAATATTTGAATCAATCTCTTAAAGATTTCTTTTTGAAACTAAACTTAGAGTTGAATGAGTCCGACAAAGGGGGTCGTAAATCAAATTATGATCAAACATCAAAACGTACAGTCTTACCAAATGTTGCCCGTTCGAATACCAACAGCGATGATAGTGGTTCACCTGTGTTGTTCAAAAGGAAATGTACTAATAAACGAACTCGAGCATCTTATTTCTCTGAATCTGGCGATAATGAACTTGGTACAAAGTTTTGCAATGAAACAGCTGATATTGAAGTTTTGGAACACAAAACTATAGTGGACTGTGATCGCTCCAGTATAATAAGTATTAACGGTAAGACGCCTGTAGTAACTATTACGAGGTTATCCTCTGAAGATATGAGATTACTTTTATCTAAGACCGAATCGACAGCCGCTCGGCCTCACAATGCAAAAGAGAATTTTGCGAACATTTCCGATAAGGCCAAAGGTAAAATTGAAACGATAAAAGAATCGAATCCAATGCGTAGAAAAACAATGATATCCCCTATTAAACTTTTTGACGATATGAGTCCTAGGAATAATAATAAACCTGATTCATCTTCTGTTGACAACGACGAATGCTTGAATCGTATAAGAACCATGTTTTCTTCCAAAAAGGAAACTACGGTATATTCCAAGTCGAGCGAAATCGAAGCGAATGTAATTAGAACGCGTAATTTTGGAAGAATAAACAAAAAAACTATCGTCACCTCAAGTCCTATATCAAGTGGAAAGTCCTCACGAGCTGGAGGTTTTCGTAATCAGGAATCAACAAGTCAAGCGAAGTCTGGGAATGCATTGAAGCGGAAGTCTTCGCCCATTCTCGGCTCTTCGAAAAGATCTAAACTGGGAGATAATAATAATAATTTGGGATCATCTGTCAAGGAAATTGTTCCCAGCCAGTCCACAGTGGACGAGTGGTTCGAAAAGAATGAGCCTACACAAACAGGTGAGTTTCTTATACTTAACCATCATGCTCTGTTCAAACATCATCACTGTTGGGCCGGCCGCTGCCTATTTCTTAAGAATTCTGTATTATTTCCGTGTCTAGGTATTTCAATCGGACTCCATAGTTAAGGAAACAATTATTATCTTTCGTCAGTGACCTTTCCATAGAAGTATAGTAAACGTAGTTATAGTAACCAATGTGGTTGGTGGGCCTATACTATTATTTTAGTTGAAGACCCAATCCTTACAGATTGGGAAGGATTTAAAATGTTCTTTTTGTTTGGACGTATTTACGATTAGAACTTTACCTCTATATGTGTATGTATCATAAACGCAACTTTTACTTCCCACTATGGAATAGGTGGTGAGCCTATTGCCATGCACGGGGCAAGAATCCAGACTTTAGCCACTACTACGAATCTTAACTAGTAAAACTACGTTAGAAAAGAAGTATCCGGATCGACAATCGAACCCAGGATCTCTATTAGCAGTCGCGGTTCCTACCACTAGACACATGAGGCAGTGAAATATATTTGATCTATCAGACATACTTGACATTTCACTTCCAGAAAATTACATTTTGTTTTCAGCGGATAGCTTAAACATAGACATGAAAGAAAACATCAAGAATGTATTGGAGAAGCTGGACACGACGCTTGTGGAGATACATCACGATACTAGTAAAAGGTAATTTATCACGTTACAATTGATTTCCAAACAAAAGAGCAAAATATTAAAGCAAAATATCACAATTTATTACTTGTTATTAAGTATAGCTATTGTTTGTATGGTTACCTTAATTATTCTCTTACAATTGGTTATCCGTTATGGAGTTGATTAAAAAAAAGTTAATGTAACCAACATAATTATATTCTTTCCTAAGTATTTTTCAAGTTAGTACGCCATTTCACCTAAATTCAACTTTTACTTGGCTGTCTTATTACACAAATTTAACAGATGTACAGCCAAGGGTTAATATGATAGTATGTATGTAGTATTAATTATCTCGAACATTCCATTTACAGGTTCATCAACATGTTCGTGAACGCTCAGAAAAGTTTGAACGACTTGATGGAAAAGCGGAAACAAATGTACAGGCAGACGGCCACTGAGATTATTTCGGACGTTATCAAAGTAATGGATGACAAGTTTTGTCATCTTGATATTAGGTGAATTTATTTACTTTGCTCATACGGTTTACTTCCATTGTTCCAGCGGTTAGTGGTTAACAGAATCTGGACAGCCGAGCTGGAGCTCCGTGATTCGATTCCCACAAAAGCAATCCAAGGAAACCAGTAGCCTAATGTCTTGCACAAAATAATTCTTATATGCAAAAATGTTTTGTTACGTCGCATTCCAGATCAAAAGCGATGGACGAGACGTTCATGTGTAGTTTGCGGGAGCAGGCCCGCGACCTCGTGCGCGACGACTGCAGCAAGAAGCGTGCGATGGTGACGCTGCTGCGGGACGACGTGCAGGCGGCCCTGGACCACGCCAACGGGCAGCAGGGCCGACCTTGAAACGTTCGCACTTACAATTCAAACAGTCAAAAAGCTCCTAATTTAGAAAGCCTTATGAAGCATCAGTTGGATGGGTCCTGGGTAGTTGTAGATAAAAAAATTGTAATTTAAAGATTATGGCTAAGCGATATCGCCGTGGGTATGGTTTGGTTTAGTTTTATACATTTTTAATACTTCTTGCAATAAGTGTAAATTTAATTGAATTGCACGATTAAAGAGTTCAATATATGTAGATGCGATAAAAATATATTTGTAGGTCGCGCGATCTTAATCTAGTAGAAATGAGCACTCCGTTCTACCGCACGACGATTACGGTTTTGGATAGGAAAATTAAAGGGTCTATAGTCCAGCGGCGGCGGTGTGGGAGACAGTACGCCCGGTTGCCCAACGTCAGTTGATTTTATTTACTCATCTCTATGTCCTTACATAATATTTATTGAAATGTTCTAAGAATTTAGTGTTAACATTGCTAAGTGAGGGTAAAATGGACATTTTTGTATTTGAATCTTTACCCCTTGTGTCACTTAGGAAGTGGAATATGAAATATATTTCAACCGAGTGTTACGAAATATTATTTTTGTATTCATGTTTTATTAATTCTCAAAGATTCTTTCGAATAGATCGGCTCAGACAGCGGAGCAGATTTTGATCTCATTTAAAATAAAACTGTAGCACATTTTAATAAAATAATTTTTCACATTTCAAATGTTTTGTGGTAAGATGATGCTCGAAGATGGTCGCGAAACAATGTAATTTAAAAATATATTTGCTTTACTGAAGTGTGCTATAGTTCTATTTTTAAAGTGATCGAAAAACAGTTTTTCTGTCCAAGCTGGTTTATTTAAAAGGTTTCTTTATATAAATTTTTAATGGTTGCTCACCATTATGAGTGTTTCAATATAATTTTAAGTGTAAAATATAGTATTCTTTATGCCAACTAATTCTACCACGGCAGCATTACAAGTTATATGATGTATTATTAGCATTGTAAAGATTGTCAAATGTTTATTAATAGCAAATTATTATTAAATAATGATTTGTTTTGTTAAGGAATTTAATGTTTTTTGTTTCCATAATAAAAGGTGTTTTTTTATTGAAATCGATGTTTTTTATTCACTAGAAAGTTAGGAACTTATTTGAGCAATAAATTATAATATATTTACAATTCATATGTGTATTAAAATTGATTTTATTTTGAGGAAATTTTAAAAGCTGCAGATAGGCTTTATTACAAACCTCGTCGTCCATTTATAAGAAATGACCACAAAATGAACTGAACAGCCATAGAATTAATATCAAATATAGCAAATTTATTGTCATGAATATTGCCAGATATGAAAGCAAATATTATCAAAATACTGATAAGACAGACAGATAAAAAGATAAAATTTAGTAATTTAGATAAAACGTTGTAGTCAACGACTTATTCTTAACGCCCCCTAAAGTGCTTCCGGCCACATTTTCGACAACGAAAGCCGAAAATATGAAGTGTATATATCATTATCTTATGTAAAATATGATAAATTCCGCATCAATTTATACATACACATTGTGTATAGAAAATTTGTAATAAAAATAAAAGAAACGCCTTAAAAATACTTAATTTAATTCAATGTACACTTAACACAACAATCGATTACTTCTTAATCATTCCATATTTGCACCGATTATAATTTTATGAATGTCTTAACAATTGTATTTCTATAGGTATTGTTCGCATTAGGAGTCGTCCTGCGTGGAGGCCACTTGTGCCAGGAACACTTGTTGAGGCTGGTGTGCTTGAGATGACACCTGAAACATCATGTCACAAAGTCAAAATCAAAGTCAAAAATTTATAGGCTTGTCATAAAGTACCATAAGTAATATTTTACGACTTAACAAATATATTATTATTTTGGAAAGACAAATACAAAACACAAGATATAATATCCGAAAAATACATTAATAATAGATCAATCATGGCGTAATTATCTACTGTATTGTGACGTCACGCCCGCGCTACGATAGTCAAAGCGCCCTCTACAACTAATATGAGCAACAATCAAATTGTAGTTATATATAAATACTGAGGGGGTGATTATTTTGTAGCATTCATATTTATTCATTTATTCTTTTACCTCGAGCTACGTTACAAAGGACGGAATTAATGCCAATTAGGATTAAAATATAGTCAAGTGTGCTTACTATGTAGAAACTTTAATATAAGAAAAATTCAATTGTACCCAACCCGGGATTAGAACTCAACACCTCTTTTAATCGGCAGTCGTGCTTGCAACCAACACGACCAACGAGGCCGTCACGACATATATAACTATAATAATTAATACCTGAATAATCTGAGGTGACTGCTGCGGCTGCGCTTGGATGATTATAGGCTGGCTCGGATTGTTCTGGACCTGCAGCCTTATCATGTTCAGTTGTGCTTGTGTCAGCTGGATCTGAACATTTATAACGTACAGAGTTAATGAGGGTTGATAAGTAGAGCTAATACAATAAACGTTCTCAGCAGATATACAATGCAATTGTTGACGGAGGCAGCTCCCGAGGCCGGCCAAGTCTCACTTATCTTGACCAAATAGGCCAGATATTGGCTGATGGCGGAGTCAGGTGGTTTGTGTAAATTCAAGTTTCATAACGTTTTTTTAGCCAGCGGTAACAGTTTAGTCTTATACTATAATAGGTCAATCATTCAGTATGCAACACTGTGAACTGTCTTCAGTGAAGGTCCAACTCACTGGCAGTTGCTGCACCTCCCCCGAGGACGTGACCACCTGCTGCAGCAGCGTGACCGGCTGCTGCGCGCCGGACGTCGTGCTCGCTGTTGAACTCGATGCTTGTTGCTGAAATATACATTTACAAGATATTTATACAACTTAGTAGGTATTCCTACATTGTAATGTATCTTATGATCTACGTGGATTCAAATCACATGTTCACCAGTACACAACTATTATTTATCTATGAAGAAAAATCTAACATTTTGTGTCTATGGATGGTTTTTACTCTACTCCAGTGACAAGCTCAGAAATAGCATGCAATATAGCTGAAGACCAGACTTTAAACAGCCGTTTGAGTATTGCATGCAAATAAGTGGTTTTTTGTTATGCATTGAACAGTATACCTGACAGTAAGTGGTCACCGTTGCCTGCGGGTATGTGCAATATCAGAGGAACTGCCTATATTTTACCGGCTTTGAAGGAGAGATACCACATCTTTCTTGTAATGGTGCACAGTACAATCTGTTCCCAACGATAACTCTTTCTCTTGCTGCTCAGCGGCACTCACCTGCACGATCTGCGCGCACGGCTGGATCACGAACTGGGGCTGCGCGTTGTGGACAGTGCTGGACTGCTGGTGGGCCACCTGCCGGGACGGCATACGGTCAACATTTATATAGCTGTTACATAGCTGGCAGCCACTATTTCACTTGTCACTATGATAAATTAATTCTTATATTTTGCAGCAAATTGAATAACCCGCAATCATTTGCAATATTAATTCATTGCTGAAATAGATTCTTTAATGCATTACGGTATGCGTTTTATTATAAAATATCGTTAAAAGCCTTAGAGGTGTACTGAAGTATTATAAAATATATTTGATCAACAGCATTCCAGCCTGGAAGCAATTCTGCTGAAAATAGATCAACTTTAAAACTCTCAGTCATCCGTTTTTCGTAACCACTAAATCGCAACTCGAACTTGATACGATCGATTGAATTCGATTGATTGATATTTAGCATACACATTTTCTGAAGTAGACGAGCACACGATCTATTGGAACGAATTGTAATATCGACTTCTGCTGCGAGCGATGCCGTAAGCGAATGCTAGCATTTTATAAACGTTTCAATCCCAATCCCGTCGACTATCTCATGTGTATCGAGAAATAAACGAATTTGCAGATATCATCATCTTCATCGGTCTATTGCTGTCCACAGCTGCACGTAGGCCTCCTCCTAAGGGGTTATACCCATAATTGTCACGTTGGACATGCGAGTAGGGGATCGCGTAGCACAGCTTCTCGCAGTGCCTACGCTGCTGTGTATAGGAGGCCGGGGCATGTAGCTATGCCTAAGCAGAGCGCCACACCGCGATCTGCCAGCGCCGGGTGTAGTCGCCTCATACGACACCGCGTATCCCGGCACGGGGTCGGCGAATGTGTTCTCACTCCGCCCTCACACGGATATTACAGAGGTCACACAGCCGTCGTTATGCCTTGGCTAACTTCGTCGTGTGTATGTGAGGTAGCTTGACGTGTTGTGCAAGTACCGGCTCGGCGTGCGCGTGGCGCGGCGGCTCGTCGCGCGCCTTGCTCGGCTTCACCTCGTGCCGGGGGACGATGTCGATCAGGAAGTCGAACTGGTCGGACTTCGCCAGTGCCATCGCGATGTCGTTCCGCTGCCATTATACAACAGGAGAATTTGATTATGAATATAATGAATTCGTTGAGACCGGCGTGCGTGTATTAGGAGAGTGATGAACGTGGGCGCACCGCCCGTCTGTAAGGATAGAGAGATATATAGCAGTCAGTGCACCCTGTCTATCCCGTGAGGGTATGTGCCGTGAAGATATGTTTATATGTATAATGAACTATTCTTTAGAGTACTATAAATATTACACTAGAGTACCTACTATAAATATTACGTTAATGTACATATATATTTGACGCTGGATGCTCTCCGCCTACGCTGCAAGGAATGGAGCGTGACGTGAGAACATAACAGTAACAGAATGGCCTTCGTATTCGAGCTTTTGTGTAGACGTGGACATATGTACATTATGTGTACCTGTAGTGTCCGCCGCTTGTTGTCCTCGGTGTGCGACCAGGCGCGCAGGGTCAGCTCGTGTATGAAGATCTCCGCGGCCTTCGCGAACAGCACCGGCGCCTCCGCCGATATCATCTTCACCTCCTCGTCCAGTTTCATTATCTTCTTGATCCGGGCGAGGGGCAGCACTTGGGTCTTGAAGTGGTCCTGGAATTATGCTCCGTTACGGAACTCGAGCCAAGGCACTTGCAACGTTTCAATAATCAATAGAAATTCCGACAAATCGCGCGAGGTAATTCACTTCATCCCCACACTCCTCTGCTTATCTCTTCTGGGAATAGGTACAGGGGTTATGTTAAGAGGCGTTGGGTGCTTCTGATATCTTTAAACCATTTTGAATACAATGTTTTAGCTAATTTTAATGCATCTACACTTACAATACTGACGGCTAATAGGTTTGTATTAAGCTTACCGCGTTAATTTTCTTCATGTCCTCGTTAACCTTGGCCCAGAAGTGCTGCAGCCTGTCGTGGATGCGCTCGGACGGCGCGCTCTCGTCGCCCGCGCACTCCGCGTCCAGCTCCTCCGCGCCGGCCGCCACGCCGGCTTGCTCGCTGTGGCGCGCAAGTAAGTTCAATGAACAAGGTCATTATTTTGCTTCATATCATATGTATTGTGCCTAGGCACCGCTAGACGACCTGCGATTCCCAGCGTGCCCGGCGTGGCGATTAGGGGTGTAACCCCTCAGGGGAGGCCTATTCCAGCAGTGGACAGCAATAGGCTGATAATCGTGTATATTATTACGAGTATATTCAGGCCAGGTATAATTTGACTGCCTCGTTGGTCGTGCCGGTTGCAAATGCGATTGCCGATCGGGAGGTCCCAGGTTCAATTTCCGAGTCGGGCACTACTAAATTTTAGGTAAATTAGATTTTTTAGTAGTGGCTCGAAGTCTGTAATGTCTGGATGTGCGCCCGGTGTATAGCAATAGGCTCACCACCTATTCCATAGTGGGACGTAAACGTAACTAGTGAAACAGAATGTTTTACATTTCTCTGCCTACCTCTTTAGGGATTACAGGCGTGATGTTACGTTTTAGACCAGGTATATCGAGGGGTAGGCAAAAACCAGCGAGTGCCTCTATCCTCTCAGACTTGACGTAGTTTCGCAGACTTCTGAATTCGAAATATTATGACATGATCACGCTCTTGTTTGTACACGTCTTCTTTCAAAATGAGACTGGTTAATACTACCACGATGGCCAATATATTTATTAAAGTAACTAATTATCTAATATAAAGTAACAATATTGTGGCTAGTTATTGTATAGGCCGTTACTTAGGAAAAATTTAGGCGTAGATTTATTAAACGATACGGACCTTATCTATGAATAGATAGACATGATAGATAGATAAAAAAGATACTGAAAGATAATAAGAATTAAAAATCGTCTGCCATATATCGACTGGCCCGTTGGTGCAGTGGTTAGTGTAGATGGCTGTTGCGCCGAGGGTCATGGGTTCAATTACCACCCAGAATAAATATTTGTGTGATGAACACGAGTATTTGTTCTGTGTCTGGGTGTAAAAAATAAATATATATTTAAGTACCTACATATTTATATGTATATATGTAGTTTATCAGCTGTCTGGTTACCATACCACAAGCTCTCTTGACGCTTACTTTGGAACCAGATGGCCGTGTGTGATGTACCAAGATATTATTATTATTATTATATGTTAATAAATTTACATTGGAACAAACTTGTACCCGGTACTGGCATATTAAACATGTTGGGGTTTGCAAGTACATGCAGCAAAATCTAACAGTTTACGTACGACCGTTATGTCCAGGTTCAATACCCGGGTACTGCAATAACTTTGTGTTTTAATTTAGCCATTCTGATTGTTTTATTTTTATTAATCAAGATTATAAAATTAAAACATATGTTTAACATACATACTAGAACCGTATTAAATAATGTAACGCAATTAAGTAAATATTCAGATTATAAAGATCAGCTTACACAAACAAACAATATCATAGCTGTGCCAGTTAGTAGCTGAAAGTTTTTCTTGTATAATGATGTTCTAGCGTTTTGCTTCTCCATGTGACGTTAGCAATCATATATTGTAAGCTATTTCATTTAATATGTAACTCACAAAATTCACTAAAATGTGACGACAAAAATAATTTTAAATTCCAAATAAGGCACATACATTATAATATATGTAGTTGTTCTTTGCAAAAACTTACGCAGGTACAAAAAAACACACGGACATCTTGAATCGCTCCCACTATCAGTCGACCTCGGAATCCCACGAAATATTTTACTTTATTTCAATAAAAACAATCTTTTGATACCCCAAATTAGAAACATTAGCCGCGGCCAAACTTATTAAAACACAGTAACCAATAATCAGTGCAATATTTGGAGATCTCCAATCACCAATAACTGAAAATGCGCCAGTTCCACGATTCGTCCACCGATGACCAGTCACAAGCTTGACGTATGTTCAGTGTTACTACATCGTTTCCGCTTTCTAACAACGTGATAAACATTTTTTAGAAATTCACCTAAAGCAATTTTTGACACATTTTACAACGTCGTTATGTTAACATTAAATTTTTATTAGAAATTATTCAAACAATATATCACTATAGGCAACAGAAATATTGTAGTTATGAGATGAGATTTTGAACATGAGCATGTTAATGGCAACAACAAGCCGGAAATGACAGGCGAAGTAATATGACACACGACGTCATCGATCTGGCGTCTGCTGCGGTTAAGTGCGGTTGCGGTAATAAAATGGCGGCCGCAGAGATACAAGTTGTAAATCCGTCTAATTTAGCCAAAATAGAAAGGTTTGTTTTTTAAGCGGATTATAAGAATAATACTAATAACGCTTATAAAAAATCAATTACGTATTAATATGCCAACATTCAGTGTACTATTTGTGTTATTGAAAGGTTTGTACTGCGTGCTTAAATAATGATGTTTTTCCAGTTTTCTCAATGATTCAAGCTACAAAGAACTTATCGAGAACTCCTCGACGTTCAACTCCAGACTATGTGCGGAAAGGCGGATGCGAATACCGTTTATCGACACACAGACCGGTATGTGAAATACAATTTGTTGTTTATGTTTAGCGACCGCCCCTTTAAAGATGGAGATTAGAGATAATTAAATAAACAAACATCGATGTTTACAGCCTCGCTGATTAAGTGGTTGTAAGCGCGACTACTGATCAAGAGGTTCAAATCCCGTTTCAGATACTACTGGATTCTTCTAACTTCGATTTTCTAGTAGACATATCTGGTAATGGCTCGGAGTCTGTATTTGCGCCCGGTGTATAGCAACAGGCTCACCCCTTATTCCAGTGGGACATAAACACACCTAGTGAAACCGTGGTATATGGACTTTTATTATATTGTAGCATTAACAAAATACAACTATTATTGTATCAATTTTTAAAATGAATTTGTCTATGGTTATTTGTGAACCTATATGTATTATATTCAAATTCAGATGTTATTTATTCAAAATTGGTTTCTTAGATTACTTTTGGTACATCTAAATGAAACTACAATCTCTTCAAACAATGCCTCATTATGGAGAAGAAGCGGCAAAAAAAACTATAGGTGTTCTCATGCATCTTTTAAATTAGCTCATTATGATATTAGAATATCGTAATGAGCTAATTTATTGTGAAGCTGCAGTTACATGACACCAAGCATGTTTATCATTTAAGTAATAATTTACCTTGCCATAGGCTTTTTTAGAAAGATTTGGTTTAATAATAGATTTGAACATTTTATGTGAAATTAATAGGGTCTTTTGGTATTTTATTGTAGAATCGAATATGCTTCCCCATAAAAGAATGAGACACCTTACTTAAGCGCAAGTGTGGCATGTCCAATTTATCCTTATTTCTAGTATTGTAATTCCCTCTACTATTATTCTTTACCACAATTAAATAGTTGTTTCGTGCATACTTAATATTATCATAAATATACTGGCTAGGCACAGTCGTAATTGTAATGGTTTTAAACAGTTCTTGTAGGGACTTGATTTTCTATACAGCATAAGTTGTAGAACTAAGCTTACTACATAAACTAGATATGTGAGTGCTCTACTGCAACTTAGAACCCTTTAGAAGTTATCCCTAAGAAAACAGTCTCATCCACAAATTCGAGGTGCTAATTGTTAATGATAACCTTCATTAAACAGCATAGATTGTAACAATTTGCTCCAGCTACAAAAGTGTGATAAATAGGACACACAAAGATATGACATTTCTACTGAATTATTTTTTTATGAATGGCACTGAAAAATTAATATAACATGTGCTCCGTACCCATTTGATATGCCTTAAGCTTTAAAAATACTTTACAAACAGCATCTCATTGTTAGCTGCGGTCACATTACACACCTGCCTCTGGCTGTTTCTGACATACTGGTATCTACTTTGTGTTATTGAAATCATGTGTCAGGAGACCATTAACAATTATGTTTGATATTAGTATAGCAGATTTGAAATTTTGGGATATGAGAAAGATAAGAGTAAAAGAAGATCTACCAATTAGGATTATGAAAAAGATGCTTAAATGGAAATGCGGAAATGCTTGTATAAAGAATGACATGACAAAGTTATAAGGGAACTATGAATAGGAGAGTCAGAATTAGACGACATAGATTTAATTTCTATGAAATCAGAGATACTTTAAAAGGTGTATTGACATACAACATCAACATGACAAAAGACATGACAATGACATTTGACTAAGGCTGCGTTCCAGTAAGGGTTCACAACACCCAAAACACTCATTTGACAGTTCCACATGGCGCCCTCGATCGTTGTGGTCGC